>PVHX01010577.1:0-69273 GCA_004024805.1 Geosciurus inauris | reverse complement strand
TTTCACAGTGGACACTGGAGCCAATCTTTCTATATACAGAGACCAAGGGGGCCTAGGAGTTACTTAACTCCCCTTTCCCAGAGCCAATGGTTGTGTAGTGGGGGTGGGGGGGATATTTCAGCTTCCTTGGTTTGAGTCCTGAGCTCCTATGGTGTTTTGTTTTCTGAAATTATACCCTTGCTTAGCTTCTTCCTGATCCCTATTCAGTTGCCCATAAGGCCATCCATCAAAAACTTACATGCATGCTAATCCTTATCTCAGTCTGTTTCTGGGAGAATCTTCCCAAAAGGGCCAGGGCAGGGGTGTTTAGAGAAGGAAAGATGAGGAAGAGGAATGCTTTCTTTTCACTTTTAGTAAGTGACCAAAGTGGAAGGAAGGGTAATCCTCAAAGTTCAGAAACTTGCTCTTACTAGATAAGAATATATTGATCCTGTACCTTAAAATAATTCTTTATGCTTTTATACACTATTTACAGATTCAAGAGCTACAAGCTACAGATGATGATAAGACTCCAGGGTAAAGTTAGAACTAGAATAAAAGTTTCATGACTCTTTGGCCAGTGATTTCCACCCAGCTTGGAGTCAAGCAAAATATTGTTTAAATCTCAACTCAGCTACTTACTATTTTGGTTAACAGTGATGCACTGGTAAATGTTTAACAACCCGTTTTTGTGGGAAGGGGTACACACTGATTTGTGGCATTTGCCTTTGTTGGTGGTACCAATTCTTTCATGGTGGTCTATTTGAAGTTGCAAATATCATTGATGCAGAGGAAATAGAGGTACACAGTTGGCTCTCACTGGCTGATACTAATCAGATCCAGCTCATCCTTGTCTGTAACCTCTTTCTAAACCTCTTTTTTCCCCATTTCCTTATCTATTTATTACATTGACATAAGTATACTTAATAGTGTCTCATGGGAAACACTGATGTTATATCTAATTGAATAAAACTTGTTCTGATTGTCATCATCAATATCAAGAAAAGTTAAAAATGGAAAAGGGTATAAAATAGGATGTTTATAGTTTATCATTGATAACAATATTTGTTATATTGTGAAGTATAAATTTTAGCCAAAGTTACTTGAAAAATATCTGAGGAAAATATCAATAAAATGAGAGAATGATCATCAACAACAGCAATACTTTCCATTATTTTCCACTGCATTGAGAGAATTGAGGTATTAGCTTAAATGGCCATTTGCTTGAGGGATCTCACCTATCTTAATCTTATGTGTCTCTGAAATACTCAACAACTCTCAATGTTGCTTCCTAAAGTTGGCAGTAACCTAGACCCATGAAGCAGCATTCTTATTTCTGAGATCAAATGGGAGCAAATATCAGACTGTCACTATTAATGGGGTTTCCAATGGAGCCAACTCCGTTTGTAATATAACAACTGAATATACTTACCTTAAACCATTAAGTAATATGTGGGACACTTTTTCATCATTGTCATGAGATAGAAATATCAAAAGGCATCCAGCAAATGTAGGGCACCGTTGCAAAACTTGTATTAATAGAAGCCATTACACGAACATCATAGCAGTGATTAGAAAGCTGTTAGCCTTTATAATGTGCATGTGAGTGCACCTTGGAACTTTTTTGTGTTTTGTAAGTGCATTTTCTAGAGAATAGAGTGAAACACTAGGCCTTTAACAATTGGGCACACCTGGATAGGAATTCTCATTTTCTCCTCCTCAGAAGCTGAATCTGAGTCGCTGATCATGATCTGTGTGTGCAATGTTACCTCTTTCTCTAGTGTTGTCAAGATTGTCTTTATTCGTACAAACTTTTGTTCATCTCAATTGGCTGCATATAGACTTTGGTTAAACTTTACCCTCAAAGCAGGCCGTAAGAAGGGAGCCTTGGCAGAGCTGAGACACTGACACGCGGAATCTGAGAGTGATATTTGCCCATGGAGAGATCTTATTCATCAAAATATTTGCCAGAAGGAAAGAAATTGACATCCAATTGCCCAAATTGTGTTCACTGACATTTATCTTTGGGTGCAATTATTATTTCCTCCTAGCAACACCTTATCTGCACTTGGACACAATTGCAGCAGGAGTTCAAAGAACAAAAAGTAGCCCAGATAAAAAGGAGACGTATAGTCATGCAGTGATTTGATAGGAACCAAAAAGATTTAGGTGAAGTAATGTAAATCAGTCTCTCCCTTTAAGTGGAAAAAGACTTGTGGAAATCCTAGATGGTAACAGGCATCTGTTATTGTGGAAACAGGCGTTTTGATTGGTTGCTTCAAAATACTCCTCAAATGAAAACAGTTATTTTACCAATCTTGACTAAGGGTTTGAGGGAAATGTTATATGAGGAAAAGAAAAAAAAAAAGAGAGAGAGAGACAGCTGTTACTGTCTCTGCCTGCATTTCCCTTCAGGGAGTTCTATATTCTTACACCAGTATAGCTGCTGTTAGTTTCCTTGGGGGTAGATGTTAAAAACTAAACTAAACTAAAAAGCTTCCCCCAGCTTGCTGTCTCTCCTCTCCTCTTGCCCTCTCCCTTTGGGGACTGCAACATTGTCCTCTGTTTCCCACAGCATGCAGTGGGGCATCTAAGCTGCCCCTGGCATCCTCCAGTGAGCAGAGCAGCAGACCTGGCTCTGTCATGCCCCATCTCTCTCAGCCTCTAAGAGGCCTGCAGAGAAACGGCCCAGCTGGCAGAAGCATGAGGGCTGCTGGCTGCCTCTCAGCAGAGAGGCTTCTCACAAATTGGCCACAGGCTGCCTTCTGAGCAGAGAGGGAGGAGGGCCAACACCTTCAGCTCATATTTGACTCTCCTTGCCTCTGCAAGGTCAAGAAAGCAAGAAGCGCTTTTCCCTTAGCAGCTCTAATTTTTAGTGAAACCATGTGCCTTAGATTTGCAGGTCAAGAAACTGCAAGTTTAACACTCTAATCTACTACACGTGCCCCTTTAATCCTGTAACCAACACATACCCAGCACTGAGCACTTCCAGGCACAGGGCTAGGTGTAGACATAAACATGGGAAATCTGTCCCTGCACCTAGAAGACCTCACAGACCAGAGTGGAAGAAAATTCTCTTGCAGTGTGGTAATGAGAGTGCAGCAGAAAGAGCATGGGGTGAGGAGCAGTGAGGAAAGCCTGTGAATGACATGGGTAAAGGATGACAAGGGGTCAGACTGGCCATGTGTGTGGAGCTCCAGACTGCACACTCCCTGCAGAGAAAGCTCTCTTCTTCCTTCCCAGCCTGCTGTGGTGAACATGCATCCCTTGACAGAGTCCTGTGGCTCATCAATGTTGCTGTGACTTTGTCCATACCTATCTCTGTCCCTGACCAGAACTTCAACCTGTTCTCTCTTTCTGTCATTCCCAGGTGGGGCATCTCCTGGGCAGAGTCCCTAGAAACTCAGTCCTACTCTAATATCCCCCAGCTAGCAACCTCAGCTGTATATGGAAGAGCCAGTGTTTCCCAAAGTCCTGGGAAAAAAACCCAAGCTCCACTTACACCTGGAGTTCTAACTCTCACTCCTAAAACAACCCTAAGACAAAGGAATATGCTCATTGGTCATGTCTGGATCATTCTCATCCCAATACAGACATTGGGATAGTTCCTGGCTGCTATTGATAAAATTTTAAGGACTAGATTGTTGGCAAACAAAAAGCAAAGCTATACACTATTTGTGTAAAGCTCTAGTCTTCTATTTTTCTGTCCATTACACTAGGTAAACACTCTCCAAGGCAATCTGAACAGGGAAAAAGAACAGAGGCTGAAAGTGGATGAAAGAAGGAAGAGGAAAGTGGTCAATGTATTGAAAAAGAACACTATGTGAGAAATAGCCAGCAGCACATGCTTTTTAAAGGGTAATCCAGTAGGCACTTGTTCAACACCTTTAACATTTGAGATACCTCCTACTTGTTCAAAACCTCCTTTTTAATTGAATCCAGGGGTTAAGACTCATTTATTTGGAACACTTAATATATGCTGGGTACAGTTCTGGATGCTGTGGAGGGGACAAGCAGTAGGCTTCATGGAGTTTACATTTAAGGGAAGATACATACAAATAGAGACGTGAATACTGATATAGACATAGATATAGACAGAGAGATATTATAGTAGATGTGGGAGAAGGGGAAGGAAGATTAACAAAAGACATACTAACTTTAGCCTTAATTTACCTTTTTGGAAAAAAAAACTAAACAAATACAGTAAAAGAGCTGGGCATAATAATACCCCAATACTATGCAGAAGTATATGAAAGTACACTAGATATGTATACCCAGAGGAAAAATAATTTATTAAGAGAGGGAAAATTGAATTAAGACTATTAAAAAAAGGTTTCATGTGTTGTTCTCCAGCTATAAAGCTGAAGGACATCCAAGGGTTACAAGGGGAAAGGAAGGAATTCTAGTCAATGTTCCCAACATTATGTGAAATAAGAGTCAACTTAAGTGTTTTTGCTTGTTTGTTTTACAGTGCTGAGGATCAAACCCACAGCCTCACTTACATCAGGCAAAGCACTCTACCACTGAACCATATCCCCAACTCATTTTAAGTGTTTTTTAGAATTAGATTCCTAGGCCTAAAGCTGACCTGCTGGTTTATATTTTTCACAGGATGGACTGGGTTGTCTTTATTTTAACCAACAGGCTGACTACTTTTTACCTCTCAGGAAAGTGTGGGCACCTTGTCTAGTGGGCTGGCAGGTGTTAAGGGAGGTGGAGCTCAGCATGCTGGACGTCCCAAGCCCTTACTGGTACTATGTGCTGCTTCTTTTGTCTATTTCTAATGAAAACAGCAAACTGTTGTTGGAGATCTTCCTTTCTTTGGTTTATAGAATGTTAGAATGGAAAGGGATAAGAGATGGCTACTGGATTTGTGCAAAGTACAGAGAATAAAGCCCCAAAGTGAACTGATCATGTGAAAGTTGACAGGTTTTCTTGGCAAAGAAAGAGAGAAAGCGCTACAGAGTTTGCAGACCAAAACATCCAGAGTGTGTGCTTCTAATTCAATTAAGCCCCTCTGTTCTCCATGCAGTCTGTTTCCCAAGTGCTCCACTAGCATATGCTACTGCACTAACAATGCCTTATGGATGCACAAACCTCCCCAAGATGGGAGAGGACAGCTGCTTAATAGTCACTATGCACAGCAGGGCAGAAGGTGAAGAACAAGCCCTGGGTATGGTTTAGGAGGCCCTAGGTAGACTGCAGGGAAGATTCCTGACAAGACAGAAACCAGAACAGAAATTCTACTAAGGCTGTTAGTGTACTGCGCATCCATAATCTGTCAGGAAATGTCTTGGGTGTCTGCAACTATGAATAGCTAAGATCTTGGGGCTTCCTAACTAAGCTTGTGGGAATTAAGAGCATCACTGTCTGCTTCTGTGGGTGAGTTCTTGCTTTAAACTCTTTTTCCTGATCTCTGCATAGTTCATGAGATTCAAGGCAGCCAGACAACACTGCCAGAGATGAAGTCATACAATGAAAATAGAATTTAATATTTGTTCCCAGAAATATTTCTGGGTCTACCTGGGCATGCAGTAGGATTACATTTCTCTTTTACTTTGAAGGTGGGTATGGCCATGATTTTCTTTGGTCAATGAAATGTGAGTGGAAGTGGTATGTTCCACTTTAGACAGATGTTTTAAAAGCTGGTACATGACTGGTCACTTTTTTTCCATCCAACACACTGAAAGATAAATGGAGGCAAAGGATGGATGTTCTTTCAGACTGATCCTGGAGCAAGGTTGTTGGAGAACAGTGCCCCTAGCTGACTCATAACAAATAAGCAAGTTGAATGAGAAATTAACCTTGTGTTTTACACCATACAGATATTGGGGTTACTTGTTACTGTAGCACAACCCTATGTCTATGATGACTAATGCATCTCACAAAATCAATGCTTTCTTCCCATCCAGATATAGCAATTATATTAGCATGTATCATTAGGCTCCTTTGTCAGGCAGATAGGGAAAAAATCTGTTGTTATGTTGGGGATAAAGCAAGGTAAACCTTTATTTTCTTTTCACCATGCAAGTGTGGCCTTTCATTAAAAAAAAACACGTTTCTAACAATGCTAATGTGATGCTTTCATTAGTTTCTCCTACATAATTCTTATTCCTTTTTGCTGGTTTTTTGCATCAGTCCACCATTATTCTCTGCTTAAATTGTTACAATGGCTTCCTAGTTGGCCTTTCTGCCTCTGGTGTTTTCTCTTCACACACAATTACCATGGTGTTTTTTTATTAATCCTGGTCTCAAACTTGAACAGAAGACTTTCCCACTTCAAACTCCACCATAATTCCCCATTGCCTATTAGATGAAATACATGGAATATGGAAAAATGCTAAGGCACATTTAAAATATTTTCTTATAAATGCTTTAATTTACCTTCTTAGCAAACATGTGTGTGCGCACTTTCTCCCCCATGCAACAGAAATACTTGAGAATAAACTGAATCACTTATTAGCACATTATTTGAGTCTTTACTCAAATGACTCATGACTGTCTATCAAGTTCCCAAGAAATATTCCTGAGCCAGAATCACCCGCAAGCCAGGGCCAGTCTCTAAGGAACCCCACTGTGTTCTGTTCCTCTGTTCAATTTAGAGCAATTTAAAATTCCATCAATTTTAATGTTATGCATGTCCTTACAATAAACCACTATACCTTGAGCCTTAGAAAGCCTGTCTTGCACCTGATGGAGCCTTACTAGCCATCCATTTACTTTTATTTATTGTTTAAGATACTGACAGCTAGGATATATTTTTAACTGAAAACCTTGTTATGAATATAAACTGGATAGAAACTGATTAATCCAACTCTATTAAGCAAATGGATTTTGTGTTATGCTCTAGTGTACATATATAAATTACCAAGTCATCTGTACTTTATAAATTCCCTGATTTTCTCCAAAATAAAGCTGATTATCTTATTCACTAGGAAGTAACATTTTTTTTAATGAAAAGTTTGGAAATTATATAACAGTGAGAAAAAGGAAAGCATAAATAATTCAGTCTCAATATCAAAAGGAAGCCTTTGTTAATATTCTGGATTTGGGGTCTTTTTCTTCTAGTCTTTTTGTTTCTTTGCTTGCATAGGAATCCCATTCCATACTGTTCCTCTCTTCCCAGACTATACACAAACTGCTCACGCAAGCTGTATCCTGAAAAGCTAGCAACCTAACTAAGCTCCAATGGATGAAATGTGTGTAGCATACGCTCCTATCCTTGATTCCCTTTGATCAGCCAGGGTTCAGGCAAGGAATCAAAGCCTCCTTGAGTATTAAGGGAGAGAGGATTTATTACAGGAATTAGACACTATAAAAATGTGAGCCCCTTGCTGGGGAAGTGAAGGTCTGAAATGGAAGCAGAAGGATCAGAGAAAGGGTTACTAATACACCTGATGCATACTGACAAGCTCCTGACACCAGGGCTTGAATAGATATATGAGGAGCCCAGCACATCCCACCAGCATAGTGAAACAGGGAAGTGGGAGGTCTGGAAACTCAGGGAAAGCTGTTGTCTCTTCTTAGCTACTGCCTCTGCTGGTGCACAGCTCGCCATGGGCGGTTAGCCTGGAGCAGGCCTGGAGACTTGTAAGTGGAAGTTTGTGATGCCGAGTCCATATTTAACTTCTGTTTCTCCTGATGTGATCACTCTGATTATTAGCCCAATGGGCAAGGGCAAGGTGGCTCAGAAAATATTCCTACCAATATCTACCATTACGTAGGTCATCTTGACCACCTGATCATCAAGTTCCTCTTCTTTTGAAGTTTCTGTTTTGTGGGATACAAACATCCTTTCATATTTCATCTTTTTGAAAGATCTATCTGCAAACTTCTGCCCATATTTTCTTGGCACCAACTTTTAAGTGATAATCCTCTGAGTCTTTGGCCATCCAACCAAATCATCACTCACTGCCTGTGAATCAATACAGTTCTACTCTGTCCTCTCTGTCCTTCCTGGCAACATGAGTAACCAGGTGTGCTGCTTGAAAGTCCTGCCTCTTGTCAGGATATCCCCTCACCACTGTCCTTTAGGCAACTCTGACTGAAGCTGTAGTGTAACAGGCATCTGCTTTTAGATACTACGAGCTTATCTTGCAGAATCATTTCTTGTTCTTATAGTGGCACTACGTCCAGGGGGAGCTGTTTCTCATTTCCATGCCATCACAAAGCCGACATTTGGGAAAACCATGCAGTAGAGTGAAACCCAGCAGTCACACGTTGCTGGGATAGACAGGGAAGAAGTAACATGGAAAGAGCTTTGCTTAAAATAGAGTCTCCAGTGGTCGAGTACCCCTGAGTTCAATCCCTGGTACCAAATTAAAAAAAAAAAAAATACAGTCTCCCAAAATCCCTAAGTCCTCCCTCTTTAGGAGCTAAGATGGCTCTGATGGGTACCCAGAAGAGAAGCTGGAGCGGGAGGGATGGTGTCTATTAATCTTTCCTTTAGGTTGGCAGGAAAAGATTAAAGAGAAAACACAGCTCAGAAACCAAGGTTAGAAGGACTGTTAAGGCCAGCAAACATTCAACGAAGTGAAAGGAACATTAGCCCAAGGAGAAGCAGCTCACATTTGTCCCAGGTCTGTCATTTACCAGGCAGGTAACAGGGGACCTTGTGCCCAACCTGACTTAATCTTTTGTCCAGAAATGCCAATGAGAGAGGCCAAGTCCTTGAATATCCTTTTGGAGGAGATACAGTGAGTCAGAGAAGTTGGGCTCAGAGTATGTGTGGCAATTTCTTTCTTCTGCCTGAAATTTCAAAATGAGTCTGGTCAGAAAGGACTGGGGAACATCTGGGTTTGGAGGAGATGCAATAAAGAGTACATCTTTCTAATGATGTGATTCAGTCTCTGCCAAAACCTCAGGTTCGGGTCAGATGTCAACTCCTCTTAGAAGTCTCCCCGTATGCCGCGTATGCTCAAGTCAGAATGTGCTGTTCCTCTTTCTGAGTCTCCTGCAGTCCATAGCTAAACCTTCTTTCAATCTATTTTGGATTGCAGTTAAAACCTTCAGTGTCTGTATCCTCCTTCCACTAGGTCCTTTGTTCCCATCTGGGATATCAAAACCCAGGATGTAGCAATGAGCAGTGAAGTGTGTTGTAATTTGTAACTAATAGTAGGTAAAATAACAACATGCAGATGATTCAGGGTGACATCTATGATGTGTTTCAAACTCTTTAATGCCACTTTCACTCACGAGTACTCAATAGCCATTTCTTAAGCACAGGAGACATGAGCATAGAGAGCAAATGCACCAGAAATTGTTTATAGCTCCAAGTTTGCTCTTGAGATTGTGTTGCACATATTAATGCCATCCATTAAGTGTGAAGGTAAAAAATATTGAGAACTTCTGTGTTAGAATGAGAATTCCCTGACAGGAAGTTCTCTGATTCACCAGTCTGTTAACTGTGTTGTCCAGAACAGTAATATGTACTTAGTAATGGTATACATTGAAACTGAAGAAAAATGAAAAAATAAAGTTAACAAAACATGTTCATATGTGGGAAGATCAAAAAAAGGAAATCTGATCTCTTGCTGGGATGAAAATTCGTTGTTTACATAGCACTTTATAACAAATAGTCACAAAATCTTATAATAATAAATAAAAGGTGGGTTCAGCTAGGGTCAGCTAGGCAGCTTTCCTGGTCTTGGCTGGGCTCGTTCATATGTCTGGGGTGGGGACACAAGTGGCTATCAGCTGCTCTGTTGGACTTGGTTGGGACAACCAGGGAGGCTTCCAGTGGTTCCATGTGTCTCATCTCCTAGTGAGCTTGCTTGGATACATTCTCATGGTCAGAGCAAGAGTGCAAGACAGGTCAGGTGACAACATGTATGGACTTTGCTCAAAATTGGCCTGCCATCACTTCTACACATTCTATTAGGCAAGCAAGTCATCGAGCCAGCTGACATTCAAGAGATGGAGAAGGGACTGCCTTTTCAACAAGGAACTGCATATTGTTGATGTAGGAACTGTGAGGAGCAGGAGCCATCGCTGTAACTAATCATAGAGCATGAGGAGGTTTGACCACTCAGGAGAATTGGGGCCTAGGACTGAGGATTCTTCACTTAGCATAGCTACATTGGCTTTAAAAATTCTTCCAGCGTAATATCTAGGGTCAGAATACTCCTCCATTGAGATGTCCACAGGGATCTCCCCAGGATACAAGCGCTCTGCACAGATCAGATCACATAGCAACACGAGGCAGCCATTTTTCTACACTGGACTTTATATCTGCAAGGACTTAACAAGTAAACATTATGATAAGAAAAGGACATGGTTCCTGAAGCCTGTCCCTTTTCCAAGCATGGGCCAGTGCACATGAATACCCCTGCCTCTGGCAAAGGACTGCAACCAGAGCTTTGTTGCCATTTCTGGTTCATTGTTCATCTTAAGGGCTCCTGGGGAGAGTCAGAGAGATAAATCAGGACATATAGGATAGTCCCTCCAGCGGCTCTTGGGTAGCAAATATGTATAACAGTGGAAATGCTCCTGATTGCTTTCCATTTATTTCTGCAGCTACCAGTTTTCCCTATTGCTTGTTGTAAAGTTTAAAACAACATCAATTTTTAAGGACTTGAAAGTGCTTTTCTATTTAAAATCAAACAAGACAAGCATCATTTTCATTCTGGGACTGTGCTTTGCTTCTTGAAGTGTGCTGAATATATAGACACCCACTGAAAAATAATAATAATAAAAAAGCTAAGTGATGGAAATGAGTAATTGCTTGGCAGTGAGTCTGCAGGGAGAGGGCTGATGTCGTGCGGCACATATTTCATGAATAATGAGAGGAGTCTCAGAGCTGTGCAATCACTGCCTATTGGGTCAGAAATTTCACATTAGTGGATTCATCGGAGCAGATCAGTGTCATAAAGACACTCTCTCCCGGGGCAAACACACCTTCCCCTTCACCGAACTGCCGTCTCTTAGTTGTATGGTAGATAGCAAAGACCTTCTGAGAGAGGAGGGACAGACCTGGATTAGAAGTATTTATATCACATCGTTCTACCTGCTCATTGCAACAGAAAGAAACAGTTTTAGCAGAGATAAACTAGTAAGTCTATGGCTAACAAAGAACCTAATGAAGCATTAAATAAATATAATCAAAATGCACATGTAATTCTATGAAATTTTGCTGAGAAATAATTGGAACTCAGAGAATTTAAAAATGGTGAGAGGAACTTCAGGGTTTTTGTCTTAGGAGTATCTTGGTGTGTAAGTCAATAGTTTTTTTTTTTTTTATCAAATGTTCCTGTTCTCTTTCTCAGTCCTATTGTAGGACTTTACTTCCTGTCATCTTGGAGCTAGATGTAGTCATGACTTGAGCTGGCCTATGAACTGTGAGCAGAAGTGAAGTGGTCTTTTGGAGATGAAGCTTTAAGAACCAATGTGCAATCTGCCTTGTTTCCACCAAGGCATTGGGCTGCCAGTCCACCTGGGAGCTACTTCATCAGCCTGGGTTCTGGAGAGTACCGAGCATTGACCCCTAGGTGACCCTGATGGGCATGCAACCTGAACAGGGAATAAACAGTTTGAGCTCTTGAGACTGTCATTTGTTTGCTGCTGCAAAATGTCCTGACTAATTCACTAAGTACCTTCTTGCATACATACCTGCTTAGGAAGAGGCAGCAGGAGAATGAAAGCAACCACATAATTTATCATCCAAAAGTACACTTTTGAAAATGAATGAAGAACATTGTTAGTAATCATTCCAGAACAACAGGTGGAAAGTCAGATTTTCTCTGACAGATCAGAACATATGGTCACCCTAATTAGGACCTACTTTCCCTGTGGCTGTGCCCCATGTCACTTTCCTTTGCATCAAACATCTTCATACTCTTGATGTAAGAAACTCTTTGCCATTTACGCTTATGACATAGCTTTGTCATTAGGAAAGAAAAGAACCAAAACCACTGCTTTCTGTTTTGATCTTTGACTTGGCTTCTTTGCTTATCACTTTCAAGTTTAACTACTTACCTTGAGCAACTGCCTTGCTCAACACATTTATGGATACTCACCATCCTGATGAACTTGTATTTGGAAAAAAAATGTTGCAACAGCATGGGCAAACTCAGAAGCAAGATTTACTACAAAGAGAACACAGCTACTTTCAGATAACAGGAACCATAAAGAAGATTGCATAGCAGTGGCAGAGACAGAAATGATAGTGTATCTCTCCAGAGATACATATAGTCATCCATACTCAGATGGGTTCTTAAGGGAACCTGGCTCTCCCCTTATCTATATTGAGAAGAGAAATTATAACTTTTGAACATTGCAGAAATTAACTCATGAGAAATAGCAAAATTCCCAGAAAACATATTCTGGCATTCTTTCCAAGTTGCAATTCAAGTATAAAAATAGAACACAGAGAAGACAAAGGTCAGGTGAGCAGAAATTATGTGGAGGTCCTTCTCCGTTGCTGAACAAGGTGTCCCTTCAGTTCTCTCATTCACAAATGGGCTAGGTGCTGTGGTTGCTTAATTAATTTTTGAAATTAGAAATGGCCATGTATTATGGAGCTAAAGAGAATGGGTTGGTTAAAATAAATGGTCTTTTAGATATTTTCCTATCAAAACTATAAGAAATACAAATATATTAAGTGACAAAAATAGGATGGCTTCTGTTTCCTATGGTCTAACTGCATCCCTGAGGCACCTTGCTTCGACTGAATGTGCCTGTCCCATTGTTTCCATCTGTTGAATTATAATGCAAAGTTAATAATGAGAAGGCTGAACTCAAGAAGACTTTAGGAAGAGGAAGCAGGAGAATGAAAGCACCCACATAATTTATCATCCAAAAGTACACTTTTGAAAATGAATGAAGTACATTGTTAGTAATCATTCCAGAACAAAAATTTTCATTTCAATGTTGTTTTCTTTGTGTGAAGTCTGGAGATATGGTAATACCTTCACAAATCCCTGTGGTCTGCCCCCTTCTTCCCTCCACAGTCTCAGGCTCATCGCCCTCCAGCCACATGGCACTTTCTCATGCTCCTCACAGAGACCAAGCCTGATCATGTTTCCAAGGCATTTGTAATTGTTTCTTGCTCTGTTTGGGATGTTCTTTCTGTGAATCATGCCAGGGCTGGCTTTTCTTTACCATTTATGATTAAGAGACTTCCCTAAACATGGTATCTATGTAGGTCATGAATATATTTCCAGAAGACTTCTTGAAACCTAACAGGTTCTCAGTAAATATTTCTTGAAAATATGAATGAATGAATGAATGAATGAATTTCATGTCAATTCTGGAATTAAATGACTAAAGAGATATTATTCTTTAAGGCTAAGAGATTATTCTTTAAGGCTTTCTGAGAGCTGTTGGGAGTCTTCTTTCTCCAGAAAGTTATATTCCTTATAACTAAGGGTGCACTACAAAATACAGTAGCACCAAAAGTATTCAGAATGCTTAGGAAAAAGAATAATCCAGGTGGATAGAATTTGGATGATCCAGACTTTCTTTTGAATCCTACTTGGGTCTACTGTACTTGGTCTGTCTCCAGCATAGGTGTCTGTCTCCTTCCTTCCATGGCTCACTTCTCTACTTATTCTCAGTCCCACAATTTCCAAATGCCTCCTAACTTTCACTTTCTGTCTTAAACCTACTGTTTTTGCAAAGGCACTTCATCTCCAAGTTACTTAACAGAATTCTTTAAAATAGTGTTTTATAAAACCTCATTGAATCTGAAAAAAAACTATAGTCTTTGCAGCTTTTTGGCCAGAGGGTTTTTTTTTCTAAAATTATCTCTTAGAAGTGGGACATCATATTTTCCTCCTACCTCTTGACCAAAGTAAACAAGCTTCACCCCCGTAAAGTTCAACTGGGATTGAATCCATGGAATGGTTAGGTTTTCATGATGTGCACATTTCACATCATTTATGCTGAGCTCCAAATGGACTTTGAACTTAGGGAGAGATGTTGTGTGTCTCTGAGTTTATTCAACATCTCTAGTAATTATAGAAATGCAAATCAAAACTAAGATTTCATCTCATACCAATCAGAATGGCAGTTATCAAGAATACAAACAAATAAGTGTTGGTGAGGATGTGGGGGAAAAAGCACACTCAGACATTGCTGGTGGGACTGCAAATTGGTGTAACCAATAGGGAAAGCAGTATAGAGATTCCTTAGAAAACTTGGAATGGAACCACCATTTGACCCAGCTATCCCACTCCTCGGCCTATACTCAAAGAACTTAAAAACAGCATACTACAGTGACAAAGCCACATGGATATTTATAGTGGCACAATCCACTATAACTAAACTGTGGAAGCAACCTAGATGCCCTACAATAGATGAATGAATAAAGAAACTGTGGTGTATATACACAATGGAATATTACTCAACAATAAAAGAGAATAAAATTATGGAATTTCATGTAAATGGATGGAGTTGAAGAATATCATGCTAAGTGAAGTAACCCAATCCCCAAAAACCAAAGGCTGAATGTTTTCCTATAATAAGCAGATGCTGATCTATAATGGCGGGGAGGGCATGGGAAGAATAGAGGAACTTTAATTGGGCAAAGGGGACAGGGGGAAGAAGAGGGGGCATGGGGCCAGGAAATATGGTGGAATGAGATAGACATCATTGCCCTAGGTACATGTATGACTGAACATAGGGTGCAACTGTACATCGTGTACAACCAGAGAAATGAAAAGTTGTGCTCCATTTGTGTATAATGAATCAAAATGAATTCTGCTGTCATGTTACCTAATTAGAATAAATAAATAATAAATAAATAGCAATCTTTGTCTTCCACTCCATCACCTACTGCAGGCACCTAGGAGGGGAAAGCCTCAATGGGGTTGCCCTATTACCATGCTTAAAGTCATGGAGTCCAGGCAAGGAAAGGTCTGAAACATCAGGTAGTCTGGAGTTTTTATTTTATAGGTGATGGAACTAGAGAGGTGGAGAAGTGGCTTAGTAAAGGATATGGAATGATTTAACTGATCACATATTTTTTATTCCTGAAATCAGCTGTTTCCCCATTGTAATATTCAAATTCTTTCTCTTTTGTAGCTTTCTCTCTTTTTTTCTCTCCCTCCTCCTCTTCCCTCTCCCACAGATCTCAGCTACTCTATATGTTCCATAAGTGAATGTACCATGTCTTTCATGCTTTCTTTCGAATTCATTCCACATACATTGAAAGGCACCACAGATGGAGAAGTGCTGACAGTCAGATGGTGCATCCAGTCTTCCCCTCTTGCCCCTCCAGATTTAGTTCCCTCCTTTGTCTCTTTTGTTCTGTTCCTGAGGAGGCTTATCAATAGACCACTTGCCTTTTGGTTCAACCAAAGAGAAGTCTTGGCAGGAGAGTGGCAGACAGGAGGAGAGTGCAGTAGGGATGTTTGCCCTGTATTCCCTCCCTTCCAGGTTACCATGGTTGGCTATCACTTTCTGTGGAAGACTTCTGTTAGGCAGCAAATCTTCCCTTGATGTCTAGAGGGGATAAGAGATCCATGTTGTTATCTGTCCTGGGGGCATGTCACCATCCCTTAATGGTTTGCTAAACCAACCCAGCACCTATGAAAATATCCCTTTGTTTAACTCTTTTTGAATCGCTACATTTGAAGATGCTGTCTGTTTCTTGCCTTGTCCCGGGTCAAAATGCAGACCGGTAAGTGGAAGCAGCCATTTATCTCCAGCATACAGTGAGCATTTGCATGGTCCAGGCTGTCTGCTTGGACCTTTCTGTGGATATTCTTTTAAATTCTTACAATAACCATCTGAATTGAGTATCACTGGGTCCATTTTACAGGTTGAGAAACTGCGTCTCAGAGAGGTCATATAGCATGGTGAGGATCACACTGTTGGTGCTTAGCCTTTGTCCTGATTTCCCCAAAGAAGCTCATCTGACTCCAGACTGTTACATAATGATGGCACCTACAGGGCAAATAGCTCATCACAGATGGAGAGTGAATAGAAATAGGAGCAATATTAAGTACTCAAAGAGTGAGGAAATTGTAGGGAGATTGGCCTATCTATTCCTCTGGAACCCATTAGCAGTACAAAGAAACAAGACCTCTTTCACCAGATGATGGTGGACAAATAACTGCTGGGGGCCACACTGGGTGCCAAACTAGTCAGGAGTCTTTGAGGAAGAGCTTCCTGCTATTCTTGGCTCCTCAACCTGCTGGTAATTGCTGCAGAGGCAAATCTTCCTTCATGCTTGCTCTCCCCACCCGCTTCCGATGCCCCCACAGTCTGGAACAGAGCATTATCTCCCGGGGCCCCCATTTAATCCTGGCAATCAGCACCTTCATGCTTCCTCCTCCCTGCCAGTGTAGAGCGCAGTGCAGCCTGAAATTCCCGGCTCTGATGGAGAGCTCTGAATTATTCATCAGGCCGATAATGGCAGGTGATGAGATCTTTCCCCGATGTGTCCCTGTCAGTAGGTGTTTATTAATCTGTTTCACCAGCCACCCTGCTCTGACTGCGGGGCCAGAAGAACCCCACCTGCTCGCCTGACATGTATCGGTAGAGACAGCACTTTAAAGACTCCCTTTTGCCTGGGAGGTCATCTGAAGGTTATTAGGAACAAATTATTTCTTCATTTCCGCTGACTGAGTAGATAGCCTTAATGATCTGTCACCTAGCAATAGCCTGCCTGTTCAAACATAAAGAATGGCAGGCTGATGGGCTTATAACTAGAATCAGTTCATTTTAGCTATTCTCTTGTCAAGCATGTTTCCAAGATACATATAATATTTACATATTCATGAGCCTCTGCCAACACTGATGCCATGAGGGGGCCTGTCTGATAACGTGATACAAGTTTGTACTGTGTCCTCAGGCACTTAAAGTCTATTAAGTGAATAAAGTCTACCCAGGGCCTCTTTTCTGGAGGTGTTCTCTATTTTAAACACAGCAAGTGCTATCCCAATTTTATGCACTCAACTCCCTCTCCTTCTTTCTCCAGCCCTCTATATCCAACAGAATCCCTTCACCCCACCTCTTACGGAGAGAAAGCTCTGGTTTGAAGAAAACTAAGGGACCAGCATGAGTTTCCCATCTCTTAACAAAGTAAACCCATCCAGGAGATGTTTGCTTTACGTTCCTTTAGGCTTTGTGTAGGTAACTCAAATTACATGGTGTACAGCAAAGTGAAGTTACAGCTGGATTTGCAAAGTTTGGACTTTGACAGCATTTTAGAGTCTCCTTGTGCTACTTGTAGCTAATTACTATTTCATGCCTTCGATTTTGCCATGGCCTATGGTCTTGTCTCAATTTATCTAGTTGAGGATGGTGCCCCAGGCATAAATCTTGCTATAAAACTAAATCACCTGGGGAGGACCTGAAATTTGTCATTTCGAGAGAGATTCTTATTATCCTATCTCCAATCTCCTATTTCTTACTCCACCCAAAATATTCTTCCTACACCTACTGTGATTTGGAGAAGAAGAAATGTAATTAGTTCAGACATCTCTCCATGTTAATTTATTTTTGTAGCCCATGGGCTGTGCCATGAAACCTCAGAGGCCTAGGAATACAAGCCAGCCTATAATTCTAGGATCGCTGAGTCTAGTTTGGGTTTGCCCCATTTCGTCCAGGGCCCAAGTTCCATCCTTCTGGGTAGTTAGGTGCTACAAAGAGCAAATTGCTTTTTAAAATAGAGTTGAGTCAAGGTGTCCTTGAGTATAGGAACCTTAATTACTTACTCATGGAGAATGACAAGTACTTGTAAAATAACATCCCATCCAGGAGTTGCTTGGGGAGGCTTCTGCAAGCACCTTGCACAGAAACTAGTATAGGCATTCTTGAACTTGAGTGTGTGTGCATAAAAATAACTCAAGGAATTTCTTAAAATTCACATTTCTGAGATTCAGCTTCAGAAATTCTGATGCAGTAGGTGTAATAGCAGTTACAGTAATCTGAATATTTTAAAAGTTCCCCAATAATTTTAATGCAATGGTTGGTGAGGATATCTGGCTTTATTAATACAACTTGAAGTCTGTTCCACAGACCAGCAGCATTAGCACAAACTGGGAGCTTGTCTGAAAGAGAAATTCAAGAATTGGGGATGGAGTTCAACAGTCCATCAAGGAAACTTCCAGGAAATTCTGTGTGCTAAACTTTGAGAACCACTGGGCTAGACAGAAAAGAAATGCAACTGTGGCCCCCCAAAATTATCAAAATTTACATATAAATATTTGTAGTCTAAGATGATTATATTGGAATTTACTTATACATACATGGAACTCACTTACAAAAAATTCATTCATTTATCTCATCCATCCTCCTATCCATCCATCCTTTCACATCTTTCAGGGTATTTACTACGTACCAAGCATTCTGATAAGAATTGGGAATATAATACATTTTATGAATAGCTAAAAGAGTAGAGCTTTAAGGCTCCAAACACAAAGTAATGATAAAGAGATTAATTACCCTGATTTTATCAGTACATACTGTATTCATGTGTTGAAATATCACATGGTACCATATAAATATGTACATTATTTCCTGTTAAAAATTTCTTAAATGTTTAAAGAAAGGAAAATGTTAACACCCTGATTTGATTTTTACACGTTGTATACATGCATCAAATTGTGACACCATATCCCATAAGTTTGCACAATTAATTGTAAAAAATGAATTGGGAACAAAGTAATGAATAAATTTGTTATAATCTCTGCTTTTAAGAAGTGTGCAGCTTACTGATTGCTAACTCAATTTTTCTTATTTTCCCTCTAGTTTTTTCTAGTGGGATGGAATAAAAAATAAGACTATTTACTCTAAATAGTCTGATGGTTTTCTTAGTCCCCCAGTTATTTGCATACCACACAGCAGTGGGTAGTTTGCTCAGGTTCACATAGATATTCAAGGGAGATAAAAAAATAGAATTCAGTTTTCCGAACTCCAAGCCAACACCAGCAGTATTTGTGTAAAACAATGTGTAAATGAATTTTCACTTATTCATAAATGAATGCTCCAACTACTCGCTTTAGTGGATTTATATACTGCATATCTTTAGTAGCAATTTACATAAAGCAAAATCTTATTAGAGTACTCAGAAACAAGGTATTTATTAATTTCTCTTTCATATTCCATTTTTCCCTTGAAGTATTTAAGTATATTTTATATTATTTTAACTTTTACATTATGGAAAACTTCAAACACAAACCTAGAAGTAGAAATTAATTTCCATGTACCAATACCTAGGTTTAATAATTCTTTAACTTATGACCAACATTTTTCATCTCTAAACCTATTTCAAGTCCCTCCTACATATTATTTAAAGTGAACTTCAGTTGCTATTTTTCTCTCAATAGTTTCATGTCAGTCTCTAAAACATAAGGCCTCTGTTAAATACATACATACATAAGCACCATATCATTGTAATCATAGTAAAAACCTGAAAAAGTTGAAGTGTCATTAAATATAAAGTAAATCTTCCAATTCCTACTTTCTTCAAAAATGTATTTCTCAATCAATTTGAATAAAAGATCCATATATTATTATTATATGATATTTCTTCTTTCTTTTCTTTCAGTATAACAATAACCTTCTCTTTTTTATCTGCTTATAAGTAATTCATCAGATAAATTGGTTTGTCTGACTTGTAGTTTATCACAATCTTTATTTTGCTAATTATGTATCAATGGTGTCATGTTGCATGGCTCTATCTTCTCTATTCCCTATAAATTGGTATTTTGATCTAGAGTCATCACAGATGCAGATTTTGTGTTTTCAGGCAAAATGACTTCAGAGGTGTTGAGATCTTCCATTGGAATGCACAATGATGCTTCATGATGTTAGCCACTGTGTCTGAGTAATGTCCAGATCCACCATTAATCTGGGTTTTCCAAATGATGACATTCTAATTCTTTCATTCTTTCTTCATTTATTAGCTGAAATGTTTCTATAAAGAAAATATTCCCCTCATCTATTCTTTGTTTACACAATGGAACAGTTTATTTAGGCAAGACAGGAAAAGTGCTTGATTTCCTACTTTTATTTAACAGTTACCAGTCATTTTCTTTCTTTTTGGGTAGCATTTCATTATGAACTCATTGATTTAAAGTATATTTGATATGCTGCATTTCATTGCATTGTATTTATTTATGTTCAAATTGCCTCATTTTGTCCAATGGCAGCTTTTTTGAGTTGGTTTTCAAGTCCTTTGACACAGTATTCAGTATTCCCTAATCACTTCTTTGTTATCTCCTATGATGATATGTTCTGGTTTATTTGGTTTGATTCCTGCTTCAGAAATTGTGGTCAGTTATTTCTCTTTTGTAACTTATTTGCTTTTGGTGAAAAAAATGTCACTTGGAGTAAAACATGTTGAGTCTGATTATTGCTGCTTGTGAAGGTTTAACTTAATGAGGTTTTTTTCATTTACTGTGGTGAGAAAATCTTACATACTCAGTAGAAACTGTACTTTGAATTTTGAATGTTAGTCTTTTCCTGGGATATTGATATATGGTGCAATTCTCACTGTGGCTGTAGCTACAGCTCCCAGTCAGTGAGCTACAGGCCCCAGTCAGCCACATGATCTCCAGGGTCAACAAAGGAAGCTCTGCAGCATACTGTGATGCTAAGCTATGATGCTGGTTTGATTAGGTGGATGAAATGCATTTCTGACTTAAGATTTTAACTTAAAATAGATTTAGCAGAACATAACCCATTGTAAGTCGAGAAACATCTGTATACTGATTTACTGATTTTTTCAGTTTCAGTTCAACTACAAAGTTTTGTTTGTTTTTATTTTTTGTTTTTTATTTTTTTGTTTTTTGGTTATTGTTAGCCTCTTGAATCTTATAAATACTGTGAATTATACCAGAAAATTCTTCCATTTCCAACTGCCGGTCTTAAAGTCTAGACGAACCTGCCAGTGCCTACCTGCCAAGGAAATCAGGGTTCTCCCATTATTGGATCTGTTGCATCCTTGGATTTCTGCCCATGCAAATTTGGAAACCATTTTGGGCTTGTAGTTCTCCTTACTCAACATCTACTCATGTTTAGGGGATAGGGGTGCATGAGGGCACTTTGCCACTTAGTTTTGCTTTGGATGTAGTCAGTGTTGTTGGATTTTGTTTGCTTGCTTTTGTTACTTTTGCCACCCTAATTCCTTGATCTTTCAGTGGGAACATTTGATGAGATCCACTATTATCTTCCTTGTGATGTGTATTTTAAGTTCAACGCCATGTTATGAAAGATAAAATGTTTTCTCAACATTATTGTAATAGAATTCCTATTTGTGGCTCCACCTTCCAAAGGTATTACTCTATAGGAAAAGGAGAACTAAGTTTTTCCTGGTGACTATAGGGATGCTTAACACAGGGTCACCGCCAAAGGCCCTTTAACTTTGTAAGTTGACGGGAGATTTCATATAGCTTTGAAACAGCAGAAATGAGTATGCTCAACATGGTGTAGCAAAAAATCCATTTTTAAAAAATTTAATATTCCAAAGAGGAGAGAAATGAAGGGAGATACCACAAAATCCTTTTCTTTTCAAATAAGCAATTCTCAATGGTTGAAAGGTAGGATAAGAGAAGAAGTTTAGGATGAAGGAGGACAGACTAATATCTATCTATGAAAAAAACCAGTTATAATATGGTATTGTGTGAACATTTCCTTCAAGTATCCATTTTTAAGGACTAGATACAATATAAAAGTCCAATCTTGCAAATAGATTATAATATTACAGAAAATAATCCATAGCCTGCTAAAAATGTAACTACTAAAGTGGTTGCCAGAGAGCATTTTAGTCTTTGGTATTAACTTAGATATTTTCATTTTTATAGTACAAAAATTATAAAATGTTTTATAATGAGTAACCATTTAGATTATGTATTTACATCTTAGTACCTTCTGCATCAATACCTATTTATTTATTTATTATTGTTTTTAGTTCATTGTAGCTATTCATAACAGTGGGGTTCATTTTGACATTCATAAATGCATATTAAAATAATTTTCTCCATTTTTTTCCACATTTTTATTGGTGCATTATAGTTGCACATAATGTTAGAATTTGTTGTTACTCATTTGTACATGCACACAATATAGCAATATAACCTGGCCAATATCACTCTCTAGCATTTCTACCTCCCTCCCTGCATCAATACTTTTTTATTTTATATTGAGATGAAATTCAAAAGCCATAAAATTCATCATTATAACTGTACAATTCAGTGGTATTTATATTTATATTGACAAAGTTGTGCAATCATAATGATGAATTTCAGACTATTTTTATTACTCTCAACCTTAGAAAAAAAATATGAAAAGCTAATTCCTGTTAGCACTCACTTCCCAGTCCTTCTCCTCCTCCCCTGATAACCACTAACTTAATTTTCTATCTCCATGGAATTGTGTATTCTGGAAATTTCCCATGAACCCTCACACTTATGTTCTATACATGCAGAACTGCTTCTTGCAACACACTTGTTTCATCCTACTCTGGGATCTCTATATGCATATATGTTTGCTTGCAGAGCATAGTAGTCCATGTTTTATTGCCTTGACTTTACGCCATTCAGTCGATAATACTTACTGGCTAATGTCTGTCTCTCTTCTCTCATTCTGCCTGCCTCGTCCCTTGTCTCCTTCATTATAGACACATGAACCCCCTTGACTCACCTCGCAGAGTCAGAAGCCTTGAATATTTCAGAAGCCTTGCCAAATAGGTCATCAATTGGTCAGATGACAGGTGACTCAGTGTCCTCATATTTAAGATAGAAAAAATTTCCTGAAAAATTCTAATACCTCTATTATTCATGTAAAACTACTGTTCGTTTATCTTTCTATTGGGAAATGATTGTCCCTACGAAGCACCATGTACTAGGTTCTGAAAAAACAAGAATGCTTTTAAGGCACGGTTTGTACTGTAGAAAGGAAGTCATGCCTGCAAACAGGCATCAGTCTCAAGGTATGATCAGGCATACCAGATCAGTTTTGGAGGTCTGTAGAGGGTATTTTGAAAAATGTTATCTCATCCAAGGCCTCATAGGGTTGAGGGGAACTTATTGTCCTCAGAAACATATTTTAAATAACGAACAGTAAGCATTTACTTTTTATTTTTCTCACAAGAACCATGGAATGAGCTTTGTGTATAAAAACAGCCACAGTGGGGTTCCAAGAAAATTCTTTGATATTATTAACTTTTGAGATTTATGAAGGTCTATGAGCCTAGATGTACAGATACTAAATAAGAAAAGAAAGTAAAGTAATTACTTAATGCAAGAAATAAACTCAATGCTTTTGCCATAATTAACTAGATGTTTTCAAGAAATAACAGCATTTTTTCCTGAAATAATCAGATGATTGCTGAAGTCCTCCACTTACATTGAGTCTATGGAATTAGTCTTAATTAAGAATTCACACTGTAAGACAGATCAGTTGATATAAATCCACATTGCAATAAGATAGTTGTCCTTTGGAAACTTCCTTTAATAAATTTATATTAGATTCTGAATTTTTTCCATTGGATTCTGTTATTTCCAGGGTCTTTGTGATAGGAATAATATTTTTAAATATCCTTATATTTGACTCAAAATATATTACCTGTCTCCATTTTGTTGGCATATCCTCCATAGAAATGGTAAAGGATATATTTAGGAAGAGAAGAGAGTGGGCAAAGCAGTAATGAAAGATTTCTTGGAGAAAGAGCTGTATATTCAAAGGTCTGGAGTTGAGGGGAAAAAAAACAGTTATATAAGTGTCAGCTACTGCAGGTAGTATGGTGAAACTGAGGCAGAATATCAATTACCTTCTGCATTTTGCTAAGAAATTTGTATTCTATCATTTTATCTGAGGCAATGAAGAGCCATTGAGAGTTGTAAGCATTAGAGGGTCTAGTCAGACTGGTGAGTTAGAAAGACCACAGCATGAAGAGAATGCATTACAGAGGGGCAAGACTGAGGATAGGGCTATGAGGGACAGAGACAGAGACAGAGGAGACAGAAGGCCAAAGAAGACTGTAAGATTACAAATATGTGATTTCTAGCCATCTTACTAATAGCTATCAATGATTTTTTTTCAGTCCTTCTAGTCCAGGATAAGGAACACTATGTGGGGTGGAGGTAGCAGGTGGCACCGTGTACTGGTACTAATTTCACAGACATGCCAAAGTCCATATCAATGCCTTATTTCTATGAATAACCTTACCTAGATATTTATTTATTTATTTATTCATTTATTTATTCTAATTAAGTTTACCTGACAACAGAATGCATTTTGATTCATTGTACACAAATGGAGCACAACTTTTCACTTCTCTGGTTGAACACAATATAGAGTTACACCATATGTGCAGTCATACATGAGCCTAGGGCATTGCTGCTCATCACATTCCACCATTTTTCCTGCCCCTATGTCCCATCCCCTCCATTCCCTCCCCTTTAACCAAAATTTCTCCATTCTTCCCATGCCCCCTCCTATTATGGATCAGCATCCACTTATCAGAGAAAACATTCAGCCTTTGTTTTTTTGGGATTGGCTTACTTTTCTTAGCATGATGTTCTCCAACTCCATCCATTTACCTGAAAATACCATAATTTTATTCTCTGTTAATGCTGAGTAATATTCCATTGTGTACATATACCACAGTTTCTTTACACATTCATCTATTGGAAGGCATCTAGTTTATTCCACAGTTTAGCTATTGTGAATTGTGCTGCTATAAACACTGAAGTGGCTGTATTACGTATTATGCCGTCTTTAAGTCCTTTTAATATAGACCAAGGAGTGGAACGGCTGGGTAAAATGATTACCTGGATATTTATAACACATATTTTCTTATTAAAAACTCAGAAACTGCAAAGTAAAAACAAAGCATAAAATATGCAAACTTTCTGTAAATCAGCATTCCCCAAACTTATTTGACCTTGGAAATAGGTAATGTATTAGCCTTCTGAGCAACTAGCACAAAATGGAAAACAGTTTGAGAAATGCTTTATGCTCTGAACCTTTGAAGAATAAAAGAGAACCACAATTGAGAATTTGAGGTGAGGCCCCTCTCACTGGTGTTACTGATGAACTCCTACCACTCTCTGGAGCCCTTTCATTAATAAACTCGTCACCATCTGTTTCCTCTATCTGTCTCAAAGAGCATTAAGAATATGGCTTACTTTTGCCTTCTTAAATATGATGTCCTCCCTGTTACTTAATCATTTGCAGGTCTGTACCAACTTCATTCTGGTTCTTGAAAGAAGTAAATGACACTTGAAGCACAATTCTAGTGTTGTTCCCCATAGTAAGAGAGAGAGAGAACTCTAGAATTCTTCCATTGGATGTCACTGCCTCTGAATCAAACAGAGATCACACTCTGCCTTGAAACCCAGTAATCAAAATGTAGGACTCTGTCCACTGGGTATTTCAAAGCCTCTTCTGCTATGGGAAAAAGGGAAGCCCTCTGCCTTACCTGGATTTGGTCTTACAAGGATGATTTCTGGTAGCCTGACAAATTCTATGACTGCAGCTGGTGTAATTTACATGGTCCCAAATCAAGGCAGGTGGATTATGTACTCTTTTTGCTTTCACTCTGGATTTATGGAAGGGAAGGGTTATTTTCCCCCTTGTCCAAGTATCTTAAATCATTCAAAGGCAGCATCAGACTTTTAACAGAAAAATGCAAATGTAACTGGGACACTTACGATGACCTAAATGCATGCTGATTACCATTTTCTGTTATTTTCTGCCCTTAAATAAAGAAAATAAAATAAATGTCAGCAGTAAGAAAAATGAAAGTAGGTCAGGCTACAGAACCATTAGATCAAAAGCATTTAGAACCAAACATACCTTTCCCAAGTGGGAAGTGAGAAATCAACATGTAAATGAAAACCATTTGAAGAGTGGTGTAGTTTCTGTATTAGTCCTGGCAATTAGCAGGATGGCATTAAATTATTTTGGTGACCACATCTTGTAGCTAGAACAAAATAGAAAGGCTGGTACTGTTACTGAAAGAGATGAGTAACTCCAAAGCAGAATAACTCCTATTGGTTGGGACTCACATTTTTTAGAAAAGTAGGGGAAAATAGACCACAGAGAATTTTCCCTGCTGGGATGATGAGAGAAGATCTGATTTTCCACTGTGTGTGTGTGTGTGTGTGTGTGTGTGTAGATGTAAAGTTCTGATGATTCTGCTCATTATAATCACAGGCCCAATGCTAAGAGCACTATACAATATAAAATATGTGGGATCCCACTGAAAACATGCTGGCAGAGCTCACCTCTATTAAAGATTATTACACTGTTCCTTGTTGAAAGTTTACTTTTAATGTACCATTGGGTGGAGATCGGTCAATACATGCATCTTTATGTTACAAAGTTTAGCAATCAACACTATACAGGCGTGAAGGAAAGAGGCAGATAAAGATAAGCAAATAAAGAAATGCAGAACATGCTTATTAATGAAGAGTTGCTCATAAAATGTTTCTAGAACAAGATAAGATTTTTAGGGATATGCTCTGAGAAAAGGAAGGAGGCATTTCTGTGAACTAAGGCAGGGTACTATGATAGCAGATGAGGTTGTAAAAATGGATGGAGGATATTGGAGACTAAGCACTGAGTGATTTAGTTCATTATGTATATGAACTCTTTTAAGAATTCAAACACATTTTTGTTCTAATACAGATAGTCCACATAATATGTTTGTTTTCTAATACTGACCAAATTAGTATTTATCTACATTAGATCTTCAGATTTTACCTGAACATTCACAGGTATCAAGTGTACAAAAAGACCTCAAAACTTAGAACTTTAAAGAAAGTTATATCTCAAATTCCTTTGTACCAAATTTGTAGCAGAAACAAAAAAGTTTTAATTTTATTACTAGTTAGTAGCCTTTGGAATATACCATTTTCTGTGACACTTAAGAAACACGCAAAACCCATAATTGGGCCTACCACATATTCTATACTGTACAAATTGTAAATTACTTATGATCTTGTTTAACCAGCTTGGGTCTTTCAAGTAGCAAGAAAGACTTTCCCTAGCAGCATGGTTGAGAAGACAGGAACAGTGGAAAATGTAATTTGAGGTTAAGACAAATCAGTTTTATTTTTCAAATGATCACCATATTGCTTTTTTAAATGTACAAGTAGCAATAGATATTTTCATATTGATTAGCAATCTTTAGATTCTTTAGGTTGGTCATGTCTTGAATTTGCATAAAAATTATTGACAAGTTTATCTTAAAAAGCAAAATATTTAGAATATACGATATGATGTTGAAGAAGCAGAAAGTTGGAGTACTGACCCTTTATAACTTCAAGAGGTACTATGAAGTTACAATAATCAAGACAATGTAATATTGGCAGAAGAATAGGCAAGTAGATCAATGGAATAGAGCAGAAAGCCCAGAAATGGACCACACAAATATAATCAACTCATCTTTAACAAGAGAACAACTGTGATACAATGGAGAAATGGTAGTCTTTTCAACAAATGGTGCTAAGTAAGTGGATGTTCTCAGGTGGAAGGAGGAGAAAGTGGAGGAAAAGGAAGAAGAGGAACAGAAGGAGGAAGATCTGCATACAAATCTTACATCTTTCACACACAAAAAAATTGTCAAACTTAATTGCAGGCTTAAATGTAAAACAAAACTATAAAATTTCTTGAAAATATCTAGAAGATAATATGGGTGAAAAGCATGGCAATAATGCTAAAAGCAAGAACCATAAAATTTAAAAAATTGATAAATTACACTTTATCAGAATAAAAAAATGTTCTGCAAAAGATACTATGATTGAAAGAAAGGGTGATGGGCAAAGCTACATTGGAGAAAAATATTTTTATAACTCATAAAAATATTTTTATAACTCATAAAGTTATACAAATAACTCTTAAAACTCTGTAATAAGAAAACAAATAATCCATTTAAAATAGATAAAATAACTGGATGGACACCTCACCAAAGGACATAAAGGATGGTAAACAGGCATAAGGAAAGATTTTCAGCATTATATGTCCTTAGGGAATTGCAAATTAAAATGACAGTGAGATTCCATTGGAATGGCTAAAATTCAAAACATTGACAATATCAACTGCTGGTAAAGATGTGGAGCAACAGGAACTTTTATTTCTTGTTAATGGGAATGCAAAAGGACAGAGTGACTTTAGAAGACAGCTTGGAAACTTCTTAAAAAGATAAAAATAAGCTTACTATATAATCTAGCAATTGTGTCCTTTGGTATTTACTCAAATGAGTCAAAAATTCATGTTCATACAGAACCTTGCACACAAATGTTTCTAGCAGCTTTATTCATAATTGTCAAAACATAGAAACAATCAAAATGCCCTTCAACAGGTGAATGGATGAATAAATATGATGCATCCATACAATAGAATCTTACTCTGCTAAAAAGAAATGAGCTACCAAGCATGAAAAGACATAGAGGAATCTTAAATACATTTTGCTAAGTGAGAGAAGCCAGCCTAAAAAGGCTATATTATATATAATTCCAATAATAAAAAGATTACTAGTTGACAATAGTATTTTGTTAACAGCAACTTTATCAATAGTGATTCATTAATTGTAACACATTTATTCCACACTAATAATAAGGAAAACTAGGAGAAAGAAGAGGATGTATGGGAACTTCTTGCTCTAAAAATAAAGTTTATTAATTAATTTTAAAAAAACCACTTTTCTAATAGAGAAATCCAGTGTGTAGCCTTCTCAATGAAAGTTAATGATCATCTTCGGCAAGCTGGTTTCCCTCAGTACCCTACTCTCTCTCACCCTATGCCAGATGGACAGTTACTCATTTCTGAGGCAGATAAGTGACATTCTCAGTCTAAGATGAAAAGATACTAACGACCCAATGAATATAAATGAAAAGTTAAAATGTTAGCCAAACAATGTACTTTGTCAACTAATCTGTGCCTATAAAACCTATAATCAAGGTAAGAGAGTTGTGGTGTATGAGAAAGCCTTCTGCCAAGAGCTGCTCTGTTTTACACTTGGAAGAATCTCCATATCCTCTCTGTCTAGGAGGGAAGAAATCTTTCTTCCTTGGCTTCCTTCTGCCCTGGTTTTCCAATATGGTGGAGTCATGAAATCATGTCCTAGTGATTCTGAAAACTTTACTTCTGTCTTTGAAGTGACCAGCATTCTTATATTCTGTCCATAGCAAAACCAAAACAAAACTTTCCACACCAAAATGTTTGCTATTTATAACCTACGTTATGAGCAAGGAATGCATAATTGGAAACCTGAGTCAGAGTTCACTGACCATTCCAGATTGTCAACCCTTTTTCTAAGAAAGAACTTAGGTGTAGTGTATCCATTATCCATAATCCAAAGGATCTATGCTCTCCCTAACTTCCCCAATCTCCAAGAGATTCCTTCCTTCAGCCTTAAATCAATCCATTTCTCATTATCCTCTTGATATGAAGGTGGTAGGGCTGAGACATGGGAGGTAGAAGTCAAATGGTCCAAGTCTTGTGCCACCACTTCAAGACAAAATATTAAGTCAATTTTATTTGATTTTAACCTGTCTTGCAGAAAAATAAATTGAATTCAGCAGCTCAAATTACACAACATACAGAAATTCAAAGTCATATATTAAGAGATTAGCTTCTAAGTTTGTTTATTCCTAAGAAATATTTACAATGTTTTGTATGGGCATCCTATGGCATGAATAGAAAAGAGAAGCTGGGCTATAGATTTTCAAATGATGTACTATTATTATAAGTGTGTGCACACATGAACCCTGATTAATAATTATTGGCCTTTAAAGAGCTTGGGTTGTAGTCAAGGTGATCGAAACACTTTGTAGAGCAGCATTGCCCCTGTGCCTTGCTTCTCAGGTTTTATATACAATTAAAGACAAAACTAGGTGAGTAGTTTTGAGATTTCCACTCTGGGCTTCCTGCTAGGAATTAAGAATTATGTCTAAGCTCCTTTTTGCCATATAAATGCAAACACTTCATGTCCCAACATCATATAATGGCAAACACATATACAAGAATATTGGGGTCAAGCTCTTGGAGAAATATTGACAACAGTTACAAAACCAATTAAACAAGATGCACAATGAAGCCAGTCCTCTTCTTGCTCTATGGAGACCAGTAGAACTAAGAACTCTTGAGATCAATGACTATGTTTGACCCTTGGGCCATGGAGAACTGATTTGTATTTATAAGTTTGAGATGTGATCAATTTGAGTATTTACATTCCATGTTTTCTGTTTGTTTGTTTGTTACCAAACTTCTAATAGGCCCTACCACTTCTGCTGTTTACCCTACATCTTTTTTCTTCATTAGTTAATTTGGTTACACTTCCCTTGCAACCAGTCAAGGAACTTGCTTTCTCAGCACATTTTGCAACCAGAATCACTTCCTGAAGTGTTTGAGTGAGTTCCAAGTATACAAAAGTAAAAAGCTAGACTTGCTTTTGGAGTTTCAGAATACAAAAGAAAGAAAGAAAGAAAGAGAGAGAGGAAGGAAGGAAGGAAGGAAGGAAGGAAGGAAGGAAGGAAGGAAGGAAGGAAGGAAGGAAACTGGTCTCAGTTTACATTGTTACCACCTCCACTTAAGGAATTGGAGCGCTCCCTAGTTGAAGTCTTGGTTGACTTAATTTGATGCATTATTAAAAAAAAATAAGCAAAGGGGAAAATATTCTATATAAGCTGCATTGTGAAAGAAGAGAGGGAAAAAGTCATTCTGAAATTCTCATTGCAGTAATGATGGTTTAAAAGCATTTTTCAGAATGTCAGCTATGTGATCATCACTTTTACTCCTGTCAATATGAAATAAAGTTGAAATAATGATACTTGGTCAAACTTTACAAGTACTTCCCAGTAAACAGAAATGTAAGAGAAGAAACCCATCATGGCATTGTCACTTAGCAAAATTCCTATTTCTAATGGAAATCAATTTTTTGTCTTTTGTTGTATCCCTGGTAAGTCTTCCAAAAGAAAAGTGATGATGGTTTACATCTTGTTTGTGGTTCAAGTTTATCAGGAAGCACCTTCTCTCTAAGCTTGGCTTCATTTTGTTCAATATGGGCCTCCCTCAGCCAACAGGAAGTGGCACTTGATGTCATCGTGAGTGTTTTCTAAACTTCCTCCCTTATAATAATAAATTTAGAAACATTGGGCTGTCTTTTTCCCCACTACTTAAAATTATTTGTTTATTCTAGCATCCTTTTTCCCAGAGCATATATCCACTGAACACTGTTTCTTATACAGTACTGAGGAAATCTACTTGTCCATCTAAGGTGGCTACTTTAATATGATCATGCTTTGTTTATTAAAAATTAATTTTGATTCCAAATTTAACAGAATCTGTTATCTTTCTTCCTGATGTTTGCAAATCTGCATGAAACTTTACTGCTGCCTTTGAAATTTAATGAACTAAGAACCATGTAGCTCTGTTGAGGCCTAGAAAAAGTAACAGAATACTATGAGAAAGTGGTATTGCTAGACTTCCCAGGGGAAAAATGATGAAGGAAGGAAGAGGAAAGAAAACAGGAATCCTGCTGGCCCAGGACTCCCAGCCCTGTGCCAAAATTGTTTCTTAGGCAACAAAGGTTCTCTGTGAGCCTGTGAGCTCATATCTGAAGTTGCTTAGCCCTACACGTTTTCTGATTATCTTTGTCTGATTAAACAAGGCTCAAAGACACAATGAATAATTTATGATAGATCAATGTCCACATGGCATAAAAGCACATTTTAAAAGGCTTGTTTTATGTCTAATTCCCAAATGAATGTTAAGATTGACCCTTTTCGTGAATGATTTTATTATCATTGTTTTAGATTTTATAAATTTCAATTTTAAAAATACTTAAGAATAAGGAGTAAATATTATATAGCTCTTTTACAGATTGTAAAGCAATCTTCATATATTCTCCCACTGAATCTTCACAACAGGGTTGGTCATCAGTATTATAAGTGACACTATCCCTGCAGATGAGTAAATGGAAATGTATAATGTGATTCTATCAAATTGATAATCTGCCTTAAGCATCACTATAAGGTCCTAACTTAAATATTTGATAATTTGATGATGAACACTTTTGTTATATAAATCTTTACTTTAAAGTGAATTTTCTCAGGCTGTGGGATGACCACAGAAGTAACAGGAAATATTCACATAGGTGTCCAAGGCCAAAACTGGAGCCACAGAAACCTGCTGGTATGTGGTAATTCTAAGACTCACTTATTACACACCATAATGGACCATCGAGTTTTATAATATACATTGAAACTGTAGCTCCCAAATACTGAAAACAGAAAGTACATTCTCTATTGTGCTTCCATTCCCTTAATAGGATCTGGCTGAGTCTTCTCCACTAACCACCCCTCTTCCTGCTTCCATTCACACCCAGATACAGAAATTCCAGTAGGGAGTAAATCCTAAACACCAACAGAGTACCATTAAAAAAAAATCCTGCATTCTATCATCCCTTTTCCTATATCACAATGATTTCAAACAATGATGAGTGAAGTTAGTGTTGAACCTCCTCTTTCTTCCCACATTCTTAGAAAGGCAGCATAGGAAGTACAGCAGAGATGCTGAGGTGTCCAAGGCCTCCTTTGAATATATGGAAATACAAAGCTGGTGAGCATGAAACATGAACTTCTGAATACACTATCATGTCTTATTATACTTTCCTCAAAAAAGTATAATAGTTTTTGCAGTTTAAAGACTTTCTCCTTGAATTTTTGGGTAATTTTGTAAGTTACCAAAAGTTCATATACATATTAAACAACAGCAGTAGCCCTAACATTTTGTGGGCACCTTCCTTGAACAAAGTACTTGGGAGGTGTGGTGTGACACAAGGTTGGGGCACTTCAACCATTTTAGGAGTGCTCTTCCCCACCTGGATCTCCATCCCTACTGCCACCCCTTATACTATAGACTGGCCACAGGAAAAGATGCGGTCTTACAACCAATAGGATCACTCAAAATATGTCTAATCATTTTGAGTCATTTTGGCCTGATCATAATTTTTTTGGTCATTATTAAGTGGTATAGTGATGCCTACCATATAGGATTTTTTTTTTTTTAAGAAAAAGCAATGCAATATATATAAGAAACAAATAGTGCCATTGACATAGTAAACATATTGGGGAAAATTTGTTGCCATAGTTTAATATGTTATTGCACTGATAATCTTGGAGTTGGAGTAAAGAAGTGGTAGGAGTAAGCTCAACACAGATATTCCCATTCAGAGCCTGGACTTGGGGAAGTGTAGGAATTCCTTCCTGTGTACTCTGGCTTCCACTAAGGACTTTGTGATGAAAGGAAATTTTGGAACTTGCTTTTAGATGGTGGTTGCTAATGAACTACTTGATCTAATACATTGGGACTTAATTCAGTGTCTCTTTCCCAAATCCTTAACAAGTTCTTTGTAGTGCAACATTTCAGAGAAACGGAAGATTGTCAGAAGGTCTTGGCAGCATGCATTAGCTCTTCAGTGCCTAATGCTTGCATATTTTATGTGTTTCAAATCAAGATATCTGGGAGAGGCCCTTGAAGGGATTATAGTAATCTGAACCTAAAGAAAGGACTTCAACACAATCCTCAAATTCAATAATTACTTAAATACCTTCTGCATTAGTTAGCTTCTAGTTACCATGACCAAAATATCTGACCAGAACAATTTAGAGTTGGAAATGTTTATTTTGGCTCTTGGTTTCAGAGGTTCCATCTATAGCTGGCAGGTTCTATCACTCTGGGACTGAGGTGAGGCAGAACAGCAGGGTGGATTTCAGCTACTCAGTTCATTACCACTGGGAAACATAGAGAAAGAAAGGGGAAGGGGCCACAGGAAAGATGAGCCCTTCTCAGGGCATGCCCTCTGTTACTTACCTTCTCCAGCCATGTCCCACATGTGCACAGTTAGCACCTAGTAAGTCCATTCAAACTAGAATGTTGTGGCTCTAATAATCCAATCATTTTATTTCTGAATATTCCTGCAATAACACGGGAGCTTTTGGGGCACATCTAATATCCAAACCATCACATTCTGCCCCTGGCCTCTTCTCCCCTCTCGTTCTCTCTCTCTGCCTCCTGGTGTTAATGAGCTGAGCAGATATCCTCCACTATGATGTTCTGCCTCACCTTGCGCCCAGAGTAATGGAATCTGCCAACAATATATTATATCCCTGAAACCCTGAACCAAAGTAAACTTTTCTAACTCTGAGTTGTTTTGGTCAGGTATTTTGGTAACAGTAATGAAAAACTTACTAATACATATCCTAAGCAGAAAGGAAGGACATATCATAATGTACTACAACAGCTTTTGTAGTAGAGGCAGAGATGAATAGAATTTCCATGAAGGAACAGAGATATTAATTCTAAGAGAAAGGATCTGGAAAGTAGCCATAGAATAGGTACTTTTGGAAATTAGGTTCTGAAAGTTGACCAGGAGGCTAATAAATAAATGGAAGAGAAAAAAGTGTACCTGAGGGAAAATGAGTACATGAATAAAGGCACATAATGGACAAGAGAGAAAATAATCAACAAGAGATGAAGGTTAAATAAATCCATACAATATTTGAGAGATATGAAACAAGGATGATTCCTGGTAACATTTCCTGGTTAGTTGGGGCAGTGGGGTGGTTACCTGGCTTCTTGATAAAGAGCAGGGATATCTGCAAGTGGAAAACAGTGGTTTTACTGTGTCCTGTACAGTATCTGCCCAGCAAGCCACTGCAGATTGCTGCAGTACAGGAAGCTCAGTTGTTCCAGTAGCTGCAGTAATGAAGAAGGATGCTGCATAAGTGATTGACAGTTTAGGGAAAAAAATCTCTGAAATCTGTTCCATTTTTTATTTGTTTTCTCTTAATCATCACGTGACAATGCATGGTATTCAGGTATGGATGAAAAGAACCAGTTTGGGTTACTTTACTGAAAAGAAAATGTGAAGACCCATAAGTTGAAATGCATTTGTCTAACAATGTGGAAACGGTGTTAACCCTTTCCCTGAAGGAAGTCTGAAGTCAGAAGTGTCACATTGTAATAGCGCTGCTATCATGCCTATCCTCTAAGAAATTTAAAGAACTTTTTCAATACTTAGTGACTGCTTTGCAAATACAGAGCATGTATTAGGCACAGTTAGGCACATTACTGAGAGCTCCTGATACTTGTGGAAGGCCACAAAAAATTTTTTTTAAGTTTTTTTTATTATACTTTATTCTTCAGAGCAATTTTAGGTTAACAGAAAAGCTGAGAAGGTAGGTATTTTCTATAATACTCCTCCCATGCATACACAGCCTCCCTCATTGTGAATATCCCCCAAGTGAGTGATGTATTTGTTACAGTTAAGGAACCTGACATGACACAGCCTTATCGTCCGAAGTCCATAGATTATACTTGGTTCACTCATGCTGTTGCACATGACTTGGTTTTGGACAAATGTAACACATGTATCCATTATACCACATACAGTAGTTTCTTGTAAAATCAGAAAAAAAATAAACTTTAAGGGTTGAAGAGTAAACATATATACTCATCTTTCAGATCTTCAAAGTATGAAACAAGACAATGGCATCCTAGTGGCAACTAGTGTGGACCCCCAGGAGGGGATCAGAGAACTTTGCAGAGCTTGAAGGGAGAAGAGAAGCAGTGCTGAGGGAGGAAGGACACGTTTCCTTATACTTGCTTCTCTCAGGGTTGTGTAAGCAGAAAAATAACAGAAAATGAACAATAAGTTAAAAAAATGTATATTTTAGGGCCTTGGAAATCTATTAATTTTTTCCTGAAATAGGAAAAAGAAGTTAATGTAGTCAAAGTTATATTGAGGGCTGGGGATGTAGCTCAGTGGTAGATCACTTCCCTGGTATGTGCAAAGTCCTGGGCTCAATCTCCAGCAAATGCACGTGCATGCACACTCACACCCACAGTTATACTGCAAAAAAAAAGTTTAATATTGATATTATATATGGGAGAAGGGGCCCCAAAGGCAAAGCTACCTAGAGCCCACAGGTCATAATGGGGCCCTCTTGCTTTGCTCATCCCACAAAAATTCTCTGCTTTCCTGGTACTTCTTCTCTTTTCACTAAGATATTAATCTTATGACTCAATTGGGAATGTACTTTGATCTCCAGCTCTCCACATGAACTTGGGCAAGTTGTTAAGCTATCCAGACATCTCTTTGCTCATCAGGAAATAAGCATTAACACTGTTACCTCCTCCTACCAGTAGTTCCATCTTGCAACTAGCCTGACCACCTACCTGTGTTCACTGTCTTAGGAAACACATGGCAAGAAATAAAAGAAAAATACAGATAATTTATTGTTTTGTTTTGTTTTATATTCCAAAATTCTAGGCTCTCAGAAGAATAGAAAAGTTCATATAAATACTGAAAATGAATTAACAGAACAAATGACAAGAGTAAAGAAATCATATCCTCAAAGGATTCTGAAGTCCTGTCTTTCCCCACCACTAACCCCTGGGAAACACTGATCGGTTCTCCACTGTGGTTTTGGCTTTCCCTTAATGTCATATAACCAGAATCATACAATTTGTAACCTGAAGACATTGGCTTTTGTCACTCAGCACAAGGCCTTTATTTGTATCAAGTCTATTCACTTGTTAAACTAGACACTTAAGTCATTTCACCTTTTGACTCTTAAGAATGAAGTTGCGGGGCTGGGATTATGGCACAGTGGTAGCGTGCTCGCCTAGCATGCGTGGGGCACTGGGTTTGATCCTCAGCACCACATAAAAATAAAGATATTCTGTCCACCTACAACTAAAAAAAAATAAAATATTTAAAAAAAAAAAAAGAATGAAGTTGCTGGGGCCTGGGGCTGAAGCTCAGTGGCAGAGCACTTGCCTTGCTTGAGTGAAGCACTGGGTTCCATCCTTAGCACCACATAAAAATAAACAAATAAAGGCATTCTATCCATCTCTAACTACAAATTTTTTTTTTAAAAAAAGAATGAAGCTGTTACAAGAGAGAACAAGGGGGGAAAAAGGGGGACAGGAAGAGTCATCAAATTAGAGGAAAGCTCAGTGGTGTAGACAAAGGGGATGGAGCAGGAAGGAGGAGGACCTGGAAAAGGGAAGAACAGTGGAATGAATGCTGCAGGGTGGGTCCCAGCATGGGGTGTATGCACAGGACTCTAATTAAAAAAAAAAAAAGTAAACTGTAAATGGATTGAAGAGGGATCTGTGGAGTGTGGGCTGGGAGGGACAGCTAGGGCAGGGAGGTGGTGGTGGTGAAGTGCTGAGGACCAAATCAGAGCCAATTGGATTCCATGTTTTTGTGATTGTGTCAAGGTGCATCTTGGTGTTGTATCATAACTAAAAAGAATAATAAATGACAAAATAAAAAATGAAGCTGGTACAAATATTCATTTACAGATTTTTGTGTGAACATATATTTTCATATCTCTAAATACTCAGGAGTGAGATTGCTGGGTCATATAATATGTATTATTAAATTTTATGAGAACATGTCATGTTGTTTTATACAGTGGTTGTATCCTTTCTTGATGCCAAGGTAATGCATGTGAGTTCCAGTTGTCCACATTCTCACTTGTACTTGGCATTATTAGTGTTGTTTATTTTGATCATTCTAATACATTTGTAGGAGTACATCATTATAGTTTAAGGTTCAATTTCCCAAATAGCTAATGATGTTGAACATTTTTTTCATGTGCTTATTTGCCATCCACACGATCTCACTGGTGTCTGTTCAAATTGTATGCATATTTTTTCAATTGGATTGCTTTCCTTATTGTTGAGTTTTAAGAACTCTTTATATAATTATAAGCCCTTTGTCAAAATAGTACATTGAAAATAATTTAGCCCCTCTGAAGTTTGTCTCTATTCTTGTAATAGTGCTTCTCACAGAGAAGAATTATTAAAAAATTCTATAAGTTCAACTTATCAAATTTTTCTTTTATAGTTCTTACTATTAGTGCAGTCTAGGCACTCTTTGCTTATCACCAGATCATGAACATTTCCTCCTATGTTTTCCCATAGAAATATTTTAATTGGCTCTTTAAATTTGTACCTATTATTATTCTGGTATTGACTACTTTTATAAGTTGCAAGATTTGGATCAAGGATTTTTTTTTTTTTTTGCATGTGGATGTCTACTTGTTCCAATACTGTTGAAAAGTCTATAATTGCTCCACTGAAATACTTTTCTCCCTGTCAAAATTCAAATGCCCATATTTGTGCAAGTATATTTTTGGCCTCTTCATTTTGTTTCTATGACTGTGTTTATGTCTTGAATAATAATACAGTGATTACTATAGTTTCATAGAATTTTACAAATTAGGAAAGTGTGATTATCATAACTTTCTTTTTAAAATTTTGGTTAACTATTCTACTTCCTTTGCCTTTGTATATAAATTTTAAAACAGGTTTGTCTGTATTTATAAAAAAATTCTTGTTGAGATTTTTGACTAGAATCATGTTCCTTAACATTATAGATCATTATGGATAGAATGAAGATATTTTCTATATTGAGATTTCCAATGAGTGAACATAGCATTTTTTTACTTATTGAGATCTTGGTATTTCATTAGCAATTTATGGTTTTCCGCAGGTTCCTGAAAATGTTTTGACTTTCTATACCTTTGTATGTTATTTTTTGGAGATATTATAAATGTTTATTTAAATTTTTTATTAATAATTGGATGTTTTTAGTATAGAAAAATGTGAAGACTTTTTGTGTCTTAATTGTGTATGCTATGACTTTGTTAAATTCCCTTTTTAGTCTTTTTTTTTTTTTTTTTTGCACATTCTTTGAGATTTTCTACACAGACAATTACATCTTCTATGAATAGGGAGAATTTTAATTTTTCCTCTTTTACATGTGCACTTTTATATATTTTTATTACTTTTTGCAATGGCAAGGCCTTCCAGTATGATGTTAAATGTGGGTAGTACAGCTGAAAATCCTTACCTTATTCCTGATTTTGGGGAAAACAAATTTTTCACCATTAAGTGTGACTTGGCTCTGGGATTTTTGTAGATGAATTTTATCAGGTTGTAGAAATTTCCTTCTTTTCCAAGTTCACTAAATGTTTTTTATATGGAAATGAATGCTGAATTATGTTGAATGTTTTTCTGCATCTACTGATAGAATCATGTGGATTTTCTCCTTTAGAATGATAATTTGATCAGTGCAACCACTGGAAAGCAGTATGGAGATTCCTCCGAAAACTTGGAATGGAACCACCATTTGACCCAGTTATCCCACTCCTTGGTTTATACCAAAGGACTTAAAATCAGCATACTACAATGACACAGCCACATCAATGTTTGTAGCAGTTCAATTCACAAAGGCTAACCTATGGAACCAACCTGGGTGCCTTTCAACAGATGAATGCATAATGAAAATGTGGTATATATACACAATGGAATATTACTCAGGCATAAAGAAGAATGAAATTATGGATTTGCCAGTTAATGACAGAACTGGAGACTATCATGCTAAGTGAAATAAGCCAATTCCAAAAAACCAAAGGTCAAAGGTTCTTTCTGATATGGGGATTCTAACACATAATAAGGTGTGGAGGGAAATAGAAGTTCATTGGATTAGACAAAGAAAAAGAAAGGGAAGGGAGGGGTGATGAGAATAGGAAAGACAGTACAATGAATCTGACATAACTTTTCTATATACAAATATATGAACTGTGTAACCCCATATCATGTTCAACCATGAGAATGGGATCCTGATTATAATAGGTTATACTCCATGTATGTATAATATATCAAAATACACTCCACTGTCTTGTATATCTAAAAAGAATAAATTTTAAAAAATACTAATTTGATGAATTACCTTCATTAATTTTCAAATATTAACCAGCCTTGCATTCCTGAGATAAACCATACTTGGTCAATGATAATTATATTCTTTTCATGTATTCTTACATTCAATTTGCTAATATTTTGTTGATGACTTTTTTTTTTTGCATCTGCGTTCATGAGGGATATTGGTCTATGGAATCCTTTTCTTGCAGTACTTTTTCAGTATAAGGCCAAGAAAAATATTTGGCATTTCCTATTCTCTTATTTTCTGAAAGGTGTATTTAAAATTAATGTTTATTCCTCTTAAATTTTAAGTGAGATTTTCTAGTACAATAATCTATGCAAATAGATTTTTGGAAGATCTTTATGAAACAAATTCTTACCTAAGAACTCTTCAGTTTATCATTTTATCATTTTTTATCATAAAATTCTACTCTTGTCAAATTAGACATTTTTACCAAATTACTTCATGTCATCTCAAGTCACAAAATCATGTGTGCAGTTGTTTTTAGTATTCTCTTCTTATAAAGCCAATATGGCCTATGTGCTATCTCTTTCACCATTTCTGTTTCTGGTAGTTTGTGTCTTCTCTTTTTTTTTTTTTTTTGTTTGACTATACTGCTAGATGTTGATCAATTTTTTAAAAAATAGAATTTAAAAAGACATGATTTTATTTTCATTTCATTTTTTTAAAAAGGCAAAATTGTATTATATTGATTTTTCCCTATTATTTTATTGTTTTTTTTAATTTGATGAATTTCTGCTTCCATCCTACTGTTTATTTCCTTTAGGTTAAGTTAGGTTTTATGAAACTAACTTCTTGAGATTGAAGCTTAGATTGTTGATTTGAGACCTTTATTATTTTCTAACATAAATATTTAGTGCTTAAAAAAACCTTCTAATTACTGATTTAACTATATTCAACATATTCTGATATGCTGAATTTTAATTTTCATTCAGTTGAGCTAAAAACAACTTAGAGGAGGGGAAGTTTATCTGGAACTCACAGTTTCAGAAGTCTCAGTCCATAGACACTCAACTCCATTGTTCTGGGCCCAAGATGAGGCAGCAGCACCTCATGGGGCCAGGGACCAGAGTCTTTCCTGTTGTGTTTCTGTTTTGGATTTCTACTTAAATTCTATTGTGATTAGAAAACATAAATTTATAACTTCAATTCTTTGAGGTGTATTAATGTTGGCTTGGTCATCCAGTACATGGTCTATTCTGGTGAATATTCCATATGCGCTTTAGAAAGTGTGTTCTGTTACTGTTTGATGATGCTATGTAAGTGTCAATTTACAATAATAAAACAACCACAATAGCAAATTACAATATCAATAACAATTGCATCTAGTTAGTTGATAATACTATCATATCATTACTGATTTTTGGAAACTAGTTCTGTTACTAAAACAGGAATACTGACAGCTACAACTATAATCATGGATCTGCTCCTCTTTTCAGTTGTCAGTCTTGCTTCATGTATTTGAGTGTGTATTAGTTTTCTAGAACTGTCACAGCAAAGTAACACAGATTGAGTGGCCTGAACAACAGAAATTTATTTTCTCATAGCTCTGGAGGCTAAAAGTCTGAGGTCGAGGTTTCCACACGGGGATTTCTTTCAAGGCCTCTCCTCTTGGCTCATAGATGGCATCTTCTATCTTCACATCGTCTTCCCTCTGAGTGTGACTACATCCCAAACTTGTCTTCTATGGACTCTAATCATATTGGGTTAGATCTCATTCCAATGACTCATTTGATCTTATTTCTTTAAAGACCTATATCCATATATAGTCAAATCCTGAGGTACCAGACATTAGGTCTTCAACATACAAATTTTAGGGGATGATGCAATTTAGCCCATAACACTCCTCGTCCCTCTGCATGTGAGATGGGGGACATGTGAGAAGGGGGAAGGACAATGTGAGAATTGTCCTTCTCACATGCAAAGTACATTTACTTTAAATCAATAGCCACTGAAGAAGTCTTAATCCACTCTAGTATGAACTTCAAATTCAAAATCTCATTTAAATATCATCTGAAACTGATATGAGTTATATTCAAAAGATTATTCATTCTAAGGCAAAATTTCTTTCCAGCTGTGAATCTATGAAACCATAAGACAACAAATTGTGTTTCCAAGCTATAGTTGTAGGTCAGTTATGTGATATATACCCTTATTCCAAAAGCAAGAGAGAGAAAAGAACCATGAGTCTCAGGCAAGTCTGAAACTGAGCAGGACAAAGCTGATTCAATTTTAATGCTCTAGAATAATCCTCTTTTCCTTAATATTCTGTCCTTTGAGCTCAAGAGGGTGGTGACCCTTGTCGTAAATCTGTGGAGTAGTTCTCCCTGCCTTCTGACTTTATCATTATAAAACTCCATTACCACTTTGAGTTTTCTAATTCTTGAGTGATATTTACTGAGTGCTCTAACTGGTAGGTCCTATTATTTATTAAGTCTATGCAAGTAGATTCAAACTATACTAAACTAGTTTTTCTGAAAGAACTGGGCTAGATTAGGACTTTTGAAAGCTCTGAATATTGAGAGGATTATGATGTTTCTAATATTCATTTCCCATTTATGATGCAATAAAATTATACAATCAAGTTATATTTGACTTTCAAATGTAAAACACATGTAAACTAAAAGTAAAACTAGCTTCTTTCTAGAAGTAAGAAAATTCACTGAAGCTAAACATTCTCTTTTGTTGGTACCCTGAGTAAATTCTTTGTCTTCCATTCAGGTAATTAACCACTGCCAATGAGTGTTCCATAGAATGCAGCCAGCAATGTCCTCTGGTCCAACATATTTGGGAAATGCTACCTATAATGTTTCTCCAATAATTATTAAAGTATTAAATCCTTTCAAACATCCAATATCAGTTTGAACAATTTACAATTATTTAACTCCTCATATTCTAATTAATTTAACCACAGAAATCTTTTTCATAAAATATCTAGTAATTTCTCCCTTTGAACACTTCGGAAATTATTTCAGAAATGTTGCGTCCATTTCTGAGCAGTTATTATGTGTTCAGGACTCTTATAAAAGGTTTACACATTTTATATTATTTACCATGTGTCGGATTTGAAAGATGAGTAAATATCATGAGATAAATACTATCATCTTCAATTTATATATGAGGACATTGAGACAGTGAGGTCATATAGCTTTTCACAGTGAAGCATGATTCAGGCTTCATTTATTCCTCTTCATGATTTATCTATTGTGGGCACAAGCCCTTTAGTTTTTCTGTCCCAGGAACTGATGTGCCATTCTCCTCTCAACTTTAATTCATATTCCAGAGCCCCACCCCTTACCAACATACACTCTTCTAGTAGACGTCTGCCCCCTAATTTATAATGTCCTTACCCTTTACCCTCCATCTGGCTTTGACTTTACATTTATTCTCTGGTTTTCAAATGAGTCTATGGTACTAGGAAAAAGGACAGAAATGATCGTTTCACAACCTTGCCCTGGACCTGACCTGCCTCATCCTCACTATAAATAAATTCTACCTGCTCTGGAGAGTTAAAGTGAGTGGTTGTGATGTTAAATGACAAGAGGAAGAAGAGAAGAGTAAACAAAAAAGGCATCAGAAAACAATGGGACACCAGGGGAAAACCATTGGTGGTTTGGATCCCTCCTGTCTACAGTTGTCCTTACACCCGGTGTAGAGGAGAAAGGAATTTGACAGGATCAGAAAGGCATACTGTCACCCAGTAATCATCGGCACCTCAAATTATTCCAGGGACTTGCAGCAATTGTTTTAAGTGACATATAACAGGGTTTGTTGACAATGTTATAAAACAACACTCACCATAAAGAGCAAACAATTAAATTATAAATTTGTCAACTACTATGTCTATAGTATGCATTTATTGTAGATGTCCTTTATCTGACACTATTTCATTATCCATTACCGAATAAAAGAAAAAAATTGACCAATTGAAATGAGTTAAACAGTTGAGCATGTTCAGTTTTGCTGAAATCAAATGATTTATTCATTCTATCCATTCATCATAAAATGTACCAGTTATCTTCTAAATTATGGCTTTTGTAAACTTCAAGTATTAAAAGGTTAAACCTGCTTGTACATATAATTTGGAAAGTAACAGTGTCCTATCAGAATTTTATCTAGACTCCACACATGTCCAAGTCAAGTAGGCTTTCTGTCATAGTCAGGTGACTCTTCTGATTGTTGGCAAAGTGATGGGTAAATTAAAGAGATGAGTGAAGGAAGGCTAGCGGTAAACATGGCTATTCATATCAGAAGGAAACAACTAATAAATCACAGTAAAGAGGTTGGATTCTTTTGCATACTGGTGTACACCTGTAATCCTAGTGACTGGGGAGGTTGAGGTAGGAGGATCACAATATCAAAGCCAGCCTCAGTAACTTAGTGAGACCTTGCCTCAAAACTGAAAATAATAACAATAATTATTATTAAAATAAAAAGAGTTGTGGATGTAGCTCAGTGGAACAGTGCCCCTGGGGTTTAATCTCTACTACATTGACGGGAAAAAAAAAAGACAGGTATCTAAAGAGGTTGGAGTAGGTGAGACGCATACCTGCAGCCTAGTTGCTGGTACACTGGGGACTGAGGCTGTTGCCAGGTATTTTTGTTTGGTCTTATTTTTTTCTCTAGAGGACCTACAATGTATAGAATGCACTTTTGTCTCATTCTTATAGTGCTAATGATATGGTTGAGCAAACATTCAATCTATTTACCCTCTGACAAGCTCCTGAGTTTGTAGGGATGCACAAGCCTGGGAGTCTGTGCATCTAGGGTACAGTCTGACCTCTAGGGTATAGTCTGAAGAGGAAGGTCAATGCCTGAAGAATAAATGAAATGCTTACCCACTTAAGCAAGCAGAGAGACAATCACTTTTATCAGGTCATTATTTAGTAGGAAGTTGTTGTAATTGAAAATGTTGTCTCTTTAACAGGGAGACATAGGTGAAGAAATGCATAGAAAAGAGAAAGAGATAGCAGGTATGTGTGCAGTCAAGGCCAGAGAAAGAGACCACCATAGGGCTTTCAAGGGACGGGGGAGAAAAATCACTTAGACAGACAAAATCAGTTACTGTAGAGCCATGTATCCAAACAAAAATATTTTTAATAGCTTCATGAATTATAATTACTATACAAAAAATACACTAATTTAGAGGGTGCACTTTGATACCTCTGATATATTTAGACCTGGGTGTGATTATCACTACAGTCAAGATAGTGAATGTATTCAATACCTTGCAAAATTTCCTCCTTCCTCCTGATAATCCTTCATCTCCACCTCTGTGAATCTCTGCTCCCACCTCACCACTCCCAGGCAATTGCTAATCTGCTTTCTTTCAGTGTTGAACACTTTGCATTTTCTAGATTTTTCTATCAATGGAATGTTATACTATATACGCTTTTTGGTCAATTCAGCATAGCCGTCTGGGGACTCAGCCACGTTGCAGTATGCATCAATAGTTCACTATTTTTTTTTTTATTACTGAGGGCTGTTCTTATGTATGGCTATACAATTTATCCATTCACCTCTTAAGGAACACATGGGTTTGTATTAGTTATTATCATTATGTAGCAAAGTACTCCAAAATTTAGGAGCTTAAAACAACTAAACATTTACTATCTCACAGTCCCTGTGGGTCAGGAGGGCTTCTCACTCAGGGTTTCTCAGTGGGCCGCAATGAAGGTATCATCCAGGGATATAGTTATCTTAATATTCTAATGGAGCAGGATCTGCTTCCAAGCTCATTTATGTGGCAGGCCGTATCATCATGCCTCAGGTTCCCTAGGAAGATAGGGAGAACCAGGCTGTGGTAGCGGATAAATTCAGAGAACTCAGTGATTCAACATAACAGTTAAATTTTAGTATCTACTAAGGTCAGATGCAGGTTACATAGCTCTTATAAATCTATGGTTACAGCACCTGGAACACATGGCCTCCATGATCACCACAGAGCGGGAGAGAGGACTGGATAGTCAGATAAGGGGTTTTCTCAGGGCCAAACCCAGGGATGATTCACACCACTTCTACCTCCATTCCATCGCTGGACCCCAGTACTCACACACCAGATTCCCACCTGAATCCCACTGCTTCACCCCAGGCCCCTCATATCTTGTCTATCTCCATCGCATTTTCTGAACCTGGTCTGATAGCTACAACCTAATTGTGAGGCGAATCAAGTCCTGTCACATTATTAGACTCCAATATATATATACTTCTGAACCCCAAAGGGCCAAAGCTTTGCATTCCTTACTTAGTGTTGAATCTTAAGTTCATATTCAGTTCCAGTACATACTAGGTGCTCAATAAATATTTGTATGATGTTTTATATGCATACATCAACTCTTCTGCCATGATATTCTGCCACCTCACCTCAGGCCAAAAACAATAGAGCTGACAGATTGTGGACAGAGACCTCTGAAACTAAAAGCTAAAATCAAGCCACCTTGAAGTTTGTTTGTTTGTTTGTTAGGGATTTTAGCAGAGCAATGAAAATCTGATTAACATACTCTTAAAAAGCCCTGTGTTGAATGCATTCTAACATGGTTTTACTCTGATGGTATAGTCTGGCTGCACTCTGGTGGCAAAGACCATACTCTCATGCCACTGAACCTCTGTTTCTGAGAGCTCCTCAAACCCTCCTTTTAGCTCCTGCGGGAGAAGACAGAGTGTGTATGAATCTGCCAATATCTTCCATGATCTTTTATTCCCCTATGTTGCTGAGATGATTGATATTCAGCTGAAATCCTAGTTCTGGTGCCTCTGTGCAACCCCAGTTAGGGTGGTGAACTCCTTCATGGCATTTTCTTGAGGGAATCTCCCAACCTTCCATCAGGGAAGCACCCCTCCACACACACGTGCCAGCCTACACCAGTGAACTCATTCTGGGGTCATAATCTTTCTTGTTCCAAAGATTAAACTGCTCCTTCATTCTTTGGACTGTCACTGGTCTTTGTTCTTTTTGTTTCTGTTGCAGTGGCCCTTTCCATGAAGGAAATCCGGATTGGATTTGCTTCATTATCCCACATAAGCTAACATGAAGCCCCTCCTTTCAGTTCCACTCCTGCAGAGACTGATCCTGTTTCTTCCCAAAGTCACACCGTCCTCCATCTCACTTTTATACGCACATGCACTACTATCCCCATCCACCTACCCACATAGCTCATCCTGCCTTGGAGCTAAGTCTGGTATTCACTTTATGCTCTCTCTACAGGAATATTTTTATGCTGAGTCACATGGGTATCAAGAAGACAGACTCCTGAAGACCAGGAACAGCATTGCCCATATCAGTCATTAAGTTCTCCTTTTCTCTTCCCCCTCTGCTTTTTCTCTTTTGTATACCTCCACCCCCATGATCTCTTTTATTTGGACCATTAAGCAATATTTTATTGCCCTAACTCCACTGATGATGGCTATCGTTATTTAGTATTTCTAAAGTTTTCCATTTTATATCACTTGCAGTCTTCGTTTTTTTCAGTCTCAAAAACTGAGTCAGTGAATTTCCCATGCTATAATGTAATATGCAAAGGAGGATAATGGCTCCATCCAGGGTCATTCCTGGGGTCTGGTTCATCTCTGAGACAGGGAATCATGGCAGCCTGCTTTTTCCTTACTGGAGCCTAGCTGAACGTTGCATGGAAATTGCCTCTTTCTTCATTGGGAAATTTGTAATTATTCAGTGAGATGTTATCACTGTAATAACAGCAATGACACAGAACTGAGATTATCACAAGCAAACAGAAACACATAGGATGGGTGACAAATGTAGTAAGACTTCATCACTTGGAGCCAACCTCCTTGGAGTCCTCAGAGAAAGGGGTTAATGGGAAAACCTTGCCAGTCAAGGACAAGTTAGGATGGCAGCCAGAGAAATAAATACCTACTTGCCGTCCCTCATCGCACAACTGAACACTACTTTATCAAAAGCTGGATGTGTGGTTCATGTTTCATTACCTGGGTCAGGAAGAGTATAAATTTGGAAGCCATATATTATCATTTTTCCCTGTCTTGCACGTTAACAGCACACCTCTGGCTTGAGTTGCAGCCTTGAAAATCTATGCGCTCTTTTCTACTTCGCTGGAGCATCAAAAGCACGCTGGCCCAAGAGCTGGGGCAACACAATTACCGGAGGAGCCAGGCTTTGTTATATGACTCTGCTCAAATTCTCCTAAGTTTGTATGGGAGGAGAAATTTTGCATATACTTCTTCCTTCTCTCTAACTCAGTCTGTGTCCTGAGATCCTTCCCGTCCTGGTTTATACTTGATGAATTGCTCTATAGCTGAAATCACCTTGGGTTTTCATTTTGTTAACAATAAATCGTGTAATTCAGGCATTTTCAAATTTGCTGACAGATTCACCATCAGAGGCGTTCACTTTTTAAAAGTAATCATTCCTAAGACTTATTAATGTTCTCATCTTAATATATTACCTTCTATGTTTGCCCAAAAGCTCCCTTTAATGGACTGAATTGTGTCCCTCAAATTCATGTGTTGAAGCCCTCACCCTTCACCATAACTTAGAATGTGGCTTTGCTTGGAGAAAGAGTCTTGAAGAGGGGCTTAACTTAAAAGGAGGCCATTAGAGCAGACCCTCTCATCTAATCTGACTGGTCTCCTTGTAAGAAGAGACACCAGAGACACACAAGTGTGAAGTAAAGGACTTGTGAGGACACAATAAGAACAGAGGCCACAGGGAGAGGCTTCAGGGAAAATTGAATCTGCAGACACCTGGGATGTAGAGGTTTTGCCACCAGAACTGTGAGAAAATGAATTTCTGTTTATGCTATCTGCTCTGCAGTACTTTGTTGTGGCAGCATAATAAAGTGTGTTAGCAAATTAACACTACCCAGTGACCAAGTTTGATTAAAGCTCTATTTAGGTAAAACCTAACAAATCTAAAATTTTGATATAGGATATGATCTAGAAATACTTTTAAATTAGCTTTCAGAATAGAGTGTCAGTTATTCCCAAGTAATTGATATTGTGTATTTTATGTATACTTTTTATGCATTTAATTGACAAATAATTTAGAACCTACTATGAACCTTGTGTGGTGCTAGCCACCAAGAGTGATATAAATATATAATAAAATATATGACACATTTAGATGACTAAAATAGAAAGATACACAAAATAAAATGAAGTGAAGCAAAAGTTTAGAGGGGTGAGAAAGAACTTCTGGCCCAGTCAGTTTATGATGGGATATTTATAGTAGCAAAAGTGAAAGGAAAGGGGAGGAAGATGGAAGCAGACCAAATAGTAAGAGGAGCATTCTGGCAGGAATTTAAAGGTTCAGAATATCAGTTACCATATGTAACACCTGTTGGGTGAGGGTGGTTCATTCGGAATTATTAGGAAAGGTCTTGAATTCTAGGTTTAGAAGCATAAGTTAACCTGTGTGATTACATCCACACTTTTAGTGAATCAGAAGCAAAAAAGATTTATGCTGAAACCTGGTGAGGTAAATGAGAGCTCTGACTTCAGAGTAGATGGCTGCTTCTATTCTTGGTCCTACCATAACTTAACTTTGTGGCCATGATTAGTGTTGCTTAATCTCTTTAGGTCTTAATTCTCTGCTTTGTAAGAACAAAAAATTAAAAATTAAAAAAACAAGGAGAAAATAATATTTGTCCACCTCATGGGTTAGTGTTTGTAAAACCTCTGTGAAAAACATGTAAAAAGCTTGGTTGTTATACCTGTGTAATACATCTTATAAATGTTTGGCTTTTACTTGATGCCTGGCCTAAAATAAGCATTTGACAAATTTAATAATAGTAAAGATGATTTAAAATTACCTTTCAGTAAGACTCATATTGCAGACATTATTAAAAATATAAGGACCTTTTATTTAGTAAAATTTCTGAATCATTCTAGATATGTTGTTCTTCTAATTTTTATTTTTCTTGATATATTTTTCTAAATATATTTTCCTTTTGAAATTAAGAGTTAGAAAACCTACAACCATGATTCACTAGATAAATAGGCTAGACATATGCAAAAATGAAAAATAGTGAGTGATTATGTCTATATAATGCTACATATTCAAAGGAAAACTCATTTCCGGGGACTCAGAAACCTAAATTGGGCATAATCTCACCATTGAGCAAGGTGATATTTGAAAAGCAGTCAATATAAACCAATTTTCAAAAATTGATCTTTTGATTTTCTTTTATTTTCATTTGGTTGTTCTGTTCCATAAATACAGAGGTAGGGAGTTGAATGAGGAGAATTTGGAATGGTCAGAAAGTGGACTGAGCCTTTTATAATCTCATAAAAGCCATTGTTCTCAGATTCAAATAAAATTGCAGCTTGGGGTGCATGTCACTTATCAAAAGAGCATTTTATCACTTCCTGAGATTAGCTTTACTGCTTATTTTTTTCCCCAGCTCATTCATTCGGCAGTCCGGTGATGGGGCCATCCTTTTCTCTCGTCTGAAGTCCAATGGCAAGCCAGAGCCTGAGAGGTCATAATGTCCAGGCTTTCAGTGCTTTCTCTCCTGGGAGAAATTTTGGAATGAGCACATCTTCTCATGACTGAAGCTGTTATTTATGAAGGCAGAGATGCATTGATGGATTCAGCAACAGTGGACTAAATTGAGTGCTGCTGCAGGATGCTGAAGACTTTGTCAGATGTGAGCAGCCAGCAGACAGCTGTTAGGCAACCCTTGACCTGAGAGCTCTGCCATGGTAATGAGTGTTGTAAATGAGTCGAGCTCATGGTGGCATATGCTCAAGTCTAACAGAGCACCTTCAGTCACTATCCTCACATTATGATGTTCAGGGACTGCTGTTAGTGTGCTAACTGCATTCTTAAAGGGTTAACAAAGCAATAACAAAGAAACTAGCAACTGCCCACTGCCCCCTCCCTCCTTCCCACCCCAGATGATTTCCCAAACCCATTTAAAATAGAGATGGATTCAGGTGGGTCTTCTATACCACAGCCTGATCTTTGGCTGTATAAGATTACTTTTCAACAATATAAGATGCATAAGTGCCTTTTCATCGTATGAAGAAAGCATGCCCACTGGCAAATGAATCATATTATAAAAATTGATTGTATCCCAAAAGGGAAAAATGTTATTGAAGATCCAATGGCCTGGGATGATACACCATTGATCATTGTAAGAAATACTTCCAGAAACTGTTTTTAATCTTTCCACCAGAGCATTAGCAATTATTCTTTAGCCCATGGTGAGTAATGACTTGAGTTTCCCAGCTTCTCAATCGATAAAACATTTACCCTACCGCTACAAATGTGCTCTCCGCTTAGACAAGCAGAATTTTTCTTCCAATTACTCTTTTTTTTAGTGTGACCTCATAAAATATTTTAAAACATATTTCAAGGCTTTAAAAAAAGAGAAAGGAGCAATACTCTTCTATGTGCTTATTTTCTTCTTTTTTATTTAGAAAATAAGTCATGAAGATTTCATAGTTATTTAGATAGCTAAGACTGCTTTTTATCCTCTTTTTCAAACTTAAGACATGGTGTGAGTTCTACCAACTCAACATTTGGGGTTTGGGCAACAATAAAATACCCTCCTTCCCCCTTCTGAAAGAAGGTGGTGTCCAAATTCCTTTGAAAATCAACAACAACAAGCAATACTTCTGAGGAGGCTGGGCTCCTCCTCTACTTTCTTTGCATGGCTCATAAAACTAAAGCACTGGCTAATGGAGAACAACCATAAAACACACTGTTATCAGGCTAGCAAATAGCTGTGCAGAAAATTAGAGATAAAGACAAATGTCCAGAAGTACACTTTGATGACTGAAAAGTTAACGTTCTAGCAAGTTCTTTCCAAAAGATTTGTGCTGTGCTTCCATTTTAAATTACTACCTCAACTCAAATGAAAGTGCCCACTACTATTTCACTACTATATTGCCCACTATTGCTTTTTGTCTAGACCAAAGTCTATTTTGGCATACTATTCTCATACAAAGGAATTTGCAACTACAAGACTACTTTGCACAGGAGCTCTGCATGAAGGTTTGGTTTGTAATCACAAGTCTTTTCTGTATTATTATTATTAGATTTGGAAAACCTAACATCCACAAGGTGCACTCTTAGTTCTTTCTCAACTAATGCTGACTTTCTAACAGTGAGCTGAGTGAACAAGGTGGAAAGAGTGTGGATTTTCACCCGTTGGCACAAGTTTGAGATGCTGCTACTGTGGGTGAGGATTTAGAATCCTGTTGGTTTAACAAATCCAACAGAGGAGGAAGACCCAAAATGCCCTCTGCCTCTACAGTGGAAAAGGAAATACTGGGATATGCATACAATAATTGTGGAATATAAAGCAGGGAAGGAAATCAAGACTTTTAAGCTGCTATCCCGCTCATCCAGTTTTAATCAGAATGAAGAAGTTGTGTTTTATACACAGAGCATAACCAGCTAGGATAAACAATCATCAAAAAATGCATTACCTAAGTTACCCACATTAGGTCTATGGTAGAATTATCACATCAAGCTAATGATGACAGTTTCTTGAGCTAAAGAGTCAGGAATAATTGTATTTGAAAAATGCCCAGTGCAAATATATATTTCACAAGTTTCCTCACATATATTTGATCAAACCTGGCAGTAGAGTCACTGAGTTTGAATTATTTTATGGTGACTCTTTTGTCTTTGTGCCATTCATTCATTTGTTCAGCAAACATTATTTGAGTGCCTACAAAGTGCTAAGTGCTTTACTCCACCTCTGCCCACATGAAACTCACTGTCAGAATGACACAATGTAAAGACTTTTTTCTTATTGTACCTAGAGCCCCAGAAATAGAAATGACCTTGTGCTTTCTTTGCCCCATGAGTGTTCCTGTCGGAGAGAAATGCTTTCAGTAGATGTTTTTCCAAGCTGTATGGTTTCCCTAACTCCTAACTGCCACAGCAGCCCTGTTTCTCACCCTATCATGTTCCTTTCTCTTCATTGTTTATACCTAAAGAAATTGTTTCCACAAAGGCCAGGTAGAGAATAAAAGTGCATTGTCAGCTAATCAGGATTATTTTTTTCCAATAGGAAAAGCATCCCTTGATCTTAACCCTTAGACACAAAGAACAGTATTAAAGATCAAATGAGGGTATCACCCTTGTAGCCTTATGCGCTCTATAAAGCACCACACAGACAGAAGAGATTATCATATTGTTAGAAACATTTTGGAGAAAATGAATGGCAAGGTTGGCAATGTTCTTCCCCCAAAGGCTTGCTTACTATTGTTCAAACCCAATCTTCATTCGTTACACTAACTCAACACTTCGTGCTGTGATTTTTCTTGCATCCCCCTAGGAATGCCATATTTTTAAACTACTATTATACCTTGTCATGTTGCTCCAGACCCCTGCCTGTCTCCCTTTCTCTACCTGGAAGGTTAATCAAACGTAAGCATTTCTTCATTCTGCAGCAGGCATCCTGGGGCACACAATTTGGGATTAGTGACTGACCCTGCTGTTCATTCTGACAGCACATACTCCAGATTGTATTTTCTTTCTAATAAGCAGAGCTGGTAGGAGAAAAGGCAAGAGTCATTAGCTAAAAGTTAGCTAAGGAATGAAACAGCACACTTTCTTTCCCAGAAGCTCTTCTGAAAGGAGACCTTTTGTCCTCAGCAACCATGTAACAGTATCTCTAAGGATTTTGTGATAATTTGTCTTAACCTTTAGCAAAATGAAATCTTATACAATGCTTGGGTCACGTTTATTTTCTTGGTCACTTACCTATTATCGTATTTCTGGCATTGTTAAAAAGAATGAGCTTATGACAGTGAAAATGGCTTATGTAATAAGCTTTTTCTAAGGAGTACTATGACATGCTCAAGATAGGAAGGATTAAACATAGCCAGGCATGGGCTGTCAGGGATGTGAATTTGTCCCTTCCACACCTTGTTGGGCTACAGGTGCACCTAAGAAGTATTCCCAAGAGTGCTCCTTTCTCTTCTCTTTATTCTACCCCAGCCTTCTTATCCCTGGGCCACAGGTCAGCATTTGGATTCCCACTTTCCATCTTGGGTTCTGGGTTGCTCGATCTTTTTGTAGTAATTACACTGTGTGGGGGCCCAACGTTGAGTGGCTGGAGTAGCTTCTTGCTACTTAAGTGATCTCACACCATGGTGGTTAGGGTGTGTGTGTGTGTGTGTGTGTGTGTGTGTGTGTATGTACACATGCACATATGTATATATTCCTTATATAATATACATTGTAGGTTGGATTTCATCCCTTGGTGATTAATTTTACCACAATATATTGGTGTAGGCAAATATTTCTATGCACAGTGTGAGCTAAGAAAATATTTCTTAGCCGGGCGCAGTGGTGCAAGCCTGTAATCCCAGCAGGAGGGATTAGGGAGGCTGAGACAGGAGAATCGCGAGTTCAAAGCCAGCCTCAGCAATGGCAAGATGCTAAGCAACTCAGTGAGACCCTGTCTCTACATAAAACACAAAATAGGGCTGGGGATGTGGCTCAGTGGTCGAGTGACCCTGAGTTCAATCCCTAGTACCAAAAAATATACATATATTTCTTAAAAAAATCAATGTAATTGTGATTGCTACCTAAAGATATAGACAAATTCTGATCTCAGGGGCAGGGAAGGGAAAGCTATCATGTATGGTTGTGAAGTCTGTGCTCTGAGCAACTTCAGAGCATTCTCTGGAGTTGTACAGTTTACTACCTGCACAGATGTACAAGGTATCCTTGGGGACTAGGCCTACATCCTTTTCAGGTGGGAAAAGAAGCACACAAATGTAAACTTTTGACTACCTTCTCTATGTGTTCCATGGTCTTTCCCTCAGATGGTTTCATCTAACATCTTTTCATTATAGTGTAAAGATGAGCTTATCAAGTTACTAGAGTAGAGAAATAATTGGAAAATTGTTATTTAAAGAATATGTTTTGTGTAGTAGACAGAATCTCCAAAGAGGTCCACATCCTAATCTTTGTGAATGTTACCTTACATGGAAAATGTGTTAAGGATCTTGAAATGGGGAAATTTGCCTGGATGGGCCTAATTTAATCACAAGTCCTTAAAACTAGAGAGCTCTTCGCAGGTGTGGTCAGAGAGAGAGGTGGTCACAGAAGTCTCAGGGAGTTGCTACACTGCTGGGTTGGAAGATGGGAGATGACCCTGATCCAAGAAGTGCAGGCACTTTCTAGGAGCTGAAGAGGACAAGGAAAATTCCCCCCTATAATTTCCTGAAAAGAATGCTGCCCTCTGAGTCCTTGAATTCATTCCAGTGAGACTTCTGTCAGACCTTTAGCAATAGCAATAGGAGCTAATGGATAGCTAGCCACCCCTTCCCCTCATTTTATCCTTCACAGGCATCTCCTGGTCTGGTCTTCCATATGTTTCTGCCATGGATTAAACTAATTTATGTCTGGAACAAAGCAGAGAATAGGTTAGAGCAAGGGTCAGTAAACTGTAAGGCCCAGATAGTAAACCCTGCTTGTGGTAGCAGAAAAGCAGCCACAGACAGTACATAAATGAATGAGTATGGCTGTGTTCCAATAAAACTTTATTTACCAACACAGGAGATTCATTTATGTACAGTAGTTTGCTGACTCTCCATTTAACAGCCTCACTTTTCACAACATCATCCCCAAACCAGTAGCACTTTGGGAGCTGGTTAGAAATGCAAAATCATGCTAAGTGAAATAAGTTGGGGGCTTAAGTGAAATAAGTAGCTCAGTGGTAAAGCGCTAGCGTTGTATGCGTGAGGCACTGGGTTCGATCCTGAGCACCACATAAAAATAAATAAATAAAGATATTGTGTCCATCTACAACTAAAAAAATATTAAAAAAAAGAAAGAAGTCGGACTTGGAAAGTCAAGGGTTAAATGTTTTCTTTCACATGTGGAATCTAGAGAGAAAAAAGAAATGAAAAAGGGAATGTCTCAAAAATAGAAAGTGGATCAGTAGAGTAGAAGGAGGACAAAGAAGGAGGGAAGAAGGGAAGAAAGGGAAAAACTGGGGAACAAAGTTCACCAAATTATAGTAGGTACATGTATGAATATACCACAATGCATTCCAATTTTATATATAACTATAACACATTAATTAAAAATAAATAAATGGAAAGATAATAGAATAGAAGAAGGGGATCAGGTGTGAGGAGGGGAGAGAAGTGGGTAGTACTTGGAATTGAAGTGGAGAAAAATGTTATATGCATTTATGAATATGTCAGAATGAACCTCACTACTAAACATAACTGCAATGCACTAAAATTATTTAAAAATAATAAAAAAATAGAAATGTAAAAAATCTCAGGCCCTAGTTCAGACTTGCTAAGGCTGCATTTTAACAAGATCCCCAGATGATTCTTGTACACATTCAAGCTTGAGAAGCTTTGCTTTAAAAGGTTTAGCATTCTAGGGATGAGGCAGAATTATCAGAACAAATATCACAGACATCCCGTTTCTAGCTGAAGAACATCACTAGAGTAGGAAGAAAAGAAGATGCAATACTTTCAAGAAAAGAAAGGATATAAACATGTGTTGAGAACCTACTACCTGTCAGGGGGGCATTTTCAAATATATTATTCTGCTGAATGCTCATAGTGACTCTTGTAATTTTTCTCATTTTTCATAGGTGTAGAAACAAGATTTTTCAGGCTCTCTGAAAAGTGAGAGCTCAGAGATCCGTAACTCAGTTATTTGGACTCTAAAATACAGTGTATTTTTTTTTTCTATCACACCAAACTAAAGTGTCTGTTTTTCAAATACCATTTGATACCTTCAACAAAAGTAAGTTTGAGTTTTAAAGTTTCCTAAAACATGTGAGTTCTAGCCAAAAATGATATCACTGGAACTTAGAATCCAGAGATGTGCTTCATCCAGTATTTATGAATATTTATGAAATATTTCAAGATATTTTACCATTAGTGGAAAGACTCCTGAACGACATTCTGGTGGACGGACTTGACTATTTAATTATCACCAGCAATGGACGAACTCTTCTAACCTGATTTTGAGGCTAACAGTAATAGTCATCACTTTTGATTTATAAAATATTTCTGAAGCTGAAGTTCTGGGCATAGTTTCCAGATGGATATGCAGTTTATTAATCTCAGCCATCTCATTCTCAGCTCTGTATTTTCTAGCCAGCTATCACACCCATTGAAGGACGGGGTGATGGGACAGGGCCCCGAAGGTTACTTTGAGGGGGGATGGGAGTGATTTCCAAATTATGCACCTCCTATGGAAATGCTAGAAACAATATGATCTTCCAATCTAAATTCCATAGAAGTAGAGGTTACTGGTCCTTTTAAGGTATAGGCACAATAAGTAGAAGGTACCATCAGATGTGCTCAGCATACTAAAACTAAGTTATGCTCAAGCAGAAAATGGAAGGTAGGTTTGAGTTTTATGAGGAGAATTGAAACTGGATTCTCACATAAAATGAAATACTTCTTCAGCCTGAAGGACTCTGTTCTTTTTATGCAATGTTGAGAATTGAGAATTCCTCAAGAGCAATTTCTACTTCCAGCAAATAGGACTCGGTTTCTAATTCCCAGTTAAATAACTCATCCCTGAGCCATGAGGCAGGGGACTATGTACTCCTTGTCAATAATGTCTCCAAGAGTCATTGAACCTTCAGCAACTGAAGAACAGTCAGAACTAGGCCTCAAGCTCTCTGCTCTTGACCGTGTCCTCTCTGGGCATGTCCTACTTTATCCAGGAAAGCTCAACCTTTCTCTTTTGGCAGAGTGCTGCTTTTGTTAAAGAGCAAGCTCACTGAGGACCAAGATGTTGGAACTAAAACTCTGGTCTCTAGATGGCAGTCTAGCCCTGCTAAATTTGACTGTTTCCAGTCCTGGGTGAATTGCAAAAGCCACAGCCAAAAATCAAACCTGACTCAGGAAAATCAATGGATGGGGCATAACGAGATTCAGATATTAATATTTGGTGAATGGCAAGTAAAAGGTTGGGTTTCAGTGCCAGCTTGAAAAAAATATATGTCTAAGAACATGCTAAAAATGCTGCTTGGCAGTCCTTTTAGTTTGTGTAAAATTCAGAGTGATGAATGTAGACAGCTCTACCACGGGAGGAACAGTTTGTCTGAAGTACTGCTTTGCACCAGGAAGACAAGAATATGGCTATCACGAAATTATTAAACCCTCTGTACACATTATCTATGTACATATAAATCAGTCAGTCAAATCCAAACAGGACAGTGAGTTTGATAAAGCACAATTCCTGGAATTCACAATTTCTTGAAAATTTTCAGCAAAATAGAAAGGCCACTGGCTTATATCAAAGGACAAACCTTTAGATTGGCCCATCTTTTGAGTAGTTGTAGTGACAAATGAGTTTGGTGTTGAGTCTGAGCTGAGCTTAGCTGAAGATCATGGAATTTTGATCTGGAAGAGACCAGAGAGGTCATTCTTACTGCACAGATGACAAAGCCAACATCCAGAGGACCCAAGGACTAGGCCTTCAAGCTGACTTCCAAGTGACTCCAAGTGGAGATTTGGACTAGGGACAGAGCCTGGTCTTATGTGTGTGATGTTCTTGTAGTCGTATCTAACTGCTACCTGTAAAAAAACAGCCCTCTATTGTGTACAAATAGCAATGAGATACCCAAAAGCTATTTCCATTCATTCTGTTCATTAAAAATGTGCTTTTGAGATTTTAAAACTACAGATGCTAGGCTATATTAGGATATGTGCTGAGCGTTTGAAGGCTTTACTAGATGTGTTAGTATGAACTCTGATAGGACCCATGTGGTACTGTGAAAGTGCTTGGAATAATGAGACGAGAATACTCAGATAACTTTACTTGGGGTACTGAACAAACTCTCCCCATAAAATGGAAATAATAAGATCATCCCTGCCTACTTTTTTATTTTTTTTAAGATACTGGGGATTGAACCTAGTAGAAATTGTTGTGAAACTTAAATTATAGGAGGAGAGCAAATACACTTTCTAGAGAGCCCTACAGAGTATAGTTATTGGCATTCAAAATAAAGTACTAAGAATAACAAAGTAAAGCTTTGTAAAAAAATATATTTAATCATTAAATAATTTGACTAAGTGAAAGAAGGTCAGATATTGTATTATCCCATTTAATGGAATCCAGAAGAGATAAGTCCACAGAGACAGTAATCCTCTGGGGAAAGCAGAGAGATGGAGAGTGGCTACTAAATGGTATGGAGTTTCCTTTTGGAGTGAAAAAATATTTGGGAGCTAAATTGAACACAGTGATTGTTCAATGCTATGAATTTTCATCATTCACTTTAAGATCATTAATTTTAAGTTATGAGAATTAAAGACAATAAAACAAAGATTGGTGTGTCCAGGAGTGTTGGTCCAAATGATTTTATAAATGAAATCCACACACTATTAGGTCCCTTTATAAAAGTGCGTTTGTCAAGTTTACTTTCAGTCACTACTTGTGTTTGATAATCTCCATGAAACTAAGCCCAGTAGATTCTGTCCATACCATGCCATTGAGTCATATCCAAGAATAACATGTTCTGTGAACCCCGCAGATTCTTAGACAAATGCCCTCTGGCCTCTGGGGTCCTCTGAGCCTCCTAATCAGTTGCTATAGTTGCTATGAGAACCATTCAAGACCCACGATTTGTGGGAGGAAAGCCCATTAGTTCTCTTCAAGTCTTCACAATTTACCACTGCTAGAAATCGGGCTTTTGCTTGAACTGGTTGTAGATGCTAAATTTTTTTCCCCCATAGTTGGCAAATCTTGACTTTTGTGTGTTTAACTTTCCTCAGTGGACCTCTTCTCTGAGCTTCAAAGAGAATTGCTGTTTCATGGTATCAATTTTCTCACTGTAGGACATTGCCTTCTGATCTTTGCAAGGGCCCTACTTCATTCCAAACCTATAGGGTATTTTCAAAGACTGTCAATTAATCTGTTAAAGAATTTCTTGCTTTCATTTATAGTACAGATATTAAGAAACGAGTATTAGTGAAGTCATCAACATATTTCCATTTGTACACGTATAATGAGATATTCCACACACAATTTGAAGTGCAAAGATTTCGAATAATTAACTACTTGATATTTTCCAAGAACTTTTTGTTAGCTAGGAAACGTGTGGCTAAACATAAACAAAGTGAAATTAAAAAATGCCCCAAATTTTGATTATGTTGGATTTATCATAGGATCATAGAATCTCAGTGCTGCAACAGATTTTCTGACCAACAAACAATGTGACATTTGTGTAAATCCTAAGACTCTATTGGATTGGTGACTACTCTGTTTGATGGGTGGTATGTAAACATTAGAAAGATTTTTCCATAATTTAGTTAAATTTCATCACTCTGCAACTTCTATTTCCCAGCCTTGGGTGTATTACTTAGAAGTGTTCAGGATGCCATATCTGTCTTCCACATGGCAGATTTTAAATCACAAACATTTATTAAACACGTCCCCTTCCCTTTAAAGCTAAAAGCAGGCAGTTCTTTCTACTGACTTTTGTGTACAAAACAAGAAATTCTATTGTTGTCTTATCATTATTCTGTGTTTACTGGTGTCCCTGTGAGAAATTGGTACCCAGAACTGAACATAATATGCCAGATATATCTAAGCATACAAAGAAATGATTAGGATCACACCTGTCTTTCTAGACCATACCTACATTTTTATGAAGGCAACAAGTTAGCATTCAGTGTTTAATGTGACTGTATATCAGGTTTTGTATCTGTTATGGGAAAATTTTAGTTATAGAATGTGACTGGCAAAGTTGAAGCATGGGAGATTTAGACACATTTTAATAATAACTATCTACAACTTAAAAGAATATTAGCAGAAGGAAGAAGAGAATTTACATCAATTGTGCCCCTAGACTACACCGGCCAATGTACTTGACATTTTGTATATTTTCCTCTGTTTGTTTAAGATTTATTTATACTTCAAACTTGAGCTCAAAGACCACCACCTCTGTGAAGCCTTCCCTGATTCTCTTTCTACATTCTCATAATACCTCATACAGAACTCTTTTATGAAACTGATCCTGTACATGTAATTATTGTTTGCATCCCAAATTTCCCCATTAGACTACAAGCTCCTTTATACCACCTGGTGTATAACTAGGCTCTCAGATGTGTTGAGTGAATAAGTGAATGTTTTCCTTTCATTATTACATCCCAAGTGACTATAAGTTAAAAGGATGAATCACATGATTATATAGCATTCCCTTAGCAACGTTTGCAGCTTCAAAATGTGTGGTTTCACTCACCTGTACTGCTTTCATTAAAGCTATGCTTTATGATTTGAATATGGAATTTCCCCCAAAGTCCCATGCTTAAAGGCTTGGTCCCCAATGCAGCAATGTATAGTGGTGGGGCTTTTATGAATTGTTTGCATTATGTAGACTCTAACCATATCAGTGGATTAATCCATTTTGTGGATTAATAATTTGAACATAATATGTTCAACAGGGAAATTGTGGAAACTGTAGGCAGGTGAGACCTACTTTGAGAAAGTTGGTGGCAGAGGGGTGTGTCCTTGACTCTTGTGTGTCTTGACCCTGGCCCTTTCTTCTCTCTCTCTGCTTCCTGGCTGCCATGGGGTGAGCAGCTTTCTTCCACCATGCCCTTCTGTCATGAAATCCTTATCATAAGCCTAGAGCAGTAAAGTTGGCTAAGCATGGACTAAAACCTTTGAAACTATGAACCCAAATAAACCTTTCCTCTTTCATGTGGTTTATGTGAGGTGTTTTGGTCATGGCAATGAAAAGCTAACACACTTAGTAACATTTTGCTTAAGAATGCAAAGTTAATTTGTCTAGAAAAAAATATTTTAACTTGTTTTCTAAAAAGGTAACAATTATTAATGTTTTATATTTTCAGTTACTTCAATTGTAGATTTATAATTTATATATAAACATAAATAGGCTCCAAATTAAATATATATGTAAAGGGAATATATATGTATATACATTTTTTATATAAAGGGAATGTGTATATATACATATATATATATATATTAGCATGTACTTAATTGGTGGAAACCATCTAAGTGATTGTAATCACAAATCTTAAAAAAATGTTCAAAACAAAAATATGAGTCAATAAACATTAATGCACAGTATTCTATTAAGTGAAGTTTCTCATAATTGATCAGAGTGCTGGGTTTTTAGTCACAAAACAGACTTAGCTATTTGGGAGACACAGATTCTACCTAGGTGGTTCTCAAATGTGTAAAGACCTCTGTTGTAAAATCTGAGTACCAAGGTCATATGATTTAGTCATAACATAGATGAATATTATCTGACAAGAAACGGTATTCAGGAAAACAATGTGTAGAAAATGATGACTCTTGCTGTTCTTGTGGCTAGCCTACCTTAGTTCTGGGGGAGGTCGGAGGTTTACAGGACTCATAAGACTGCACTGGTCTGAGCTTCCTGTTTTGATGTCTGATCCTGGAATCGCCAGTCAGATTCAAGTCTTTAGAATTGGGTCTATCAGGTGACCTTCCTTCTGGATGTTTCTTTGCCAGGACCCAGTTGCCCTCCACCTGATGGAGTATACCAGCCACAATTTTGTGCTCCTCTTATAATTCTTTCTCTCCAAGGAAAAAGATTCTAAGATAACATCATCTGGGCAAACTTACAGACCTCACTGAATCAGAGTTTTCACGATATCCCTAATTTAATCTGTTTATATATTATACCCTATCCATTTCCAAAATTGATCTGAGACCACTAATGCCTGTAAAAAAACAAGGTTTAAAAATCTGCAAACTATAATATCTTCAATTCAATTTTTATTGCATTTCATTCTGAAAGCAGAGCTGTACATCTAAATTCAAATCTTTTTTTAGAAAATGTGGGGATTTTCCAACATGGGTGGCAGGTTTGTTCACCGTGGTGCCTACCTATCAGAAAACTCAAGGAATTCAAACCTACTCAAGCGAAGTTCAATCTTCAAAAATGTATAAATGATTAAAGATCAATATATCATCTGCTCTTTCCCTTGCCTTCCCCCAAGTCTTTCTTCTTTTGCTTTCCCATCTTTCTCAGCAAAATTATGCTTTGAGAAAATAAATACATACAGACCAGGCTTTCTTTTCTGAAAAAATATGATAGCTCATCTTGAAATGGTAGTGAGCCTATGTCAGAGTCTGTTGAGAAGGGGATCTCTTGGCTTGTGAAAAGCACCACAGAAAGGTATGGTTTCCACTGGGAAACCTGGGACATTAAACCAAATGAAAACATTGAGCCCACAGGCAAAAATAACAGACAAGCCCATTCTCATGTTGGTCTCACAGCTACTGCAGTCCTACTGTTGCTTCATCTTGAACTAGGCCTGCATAGCTGTCGTAGCCCAGTGCATCTGCTTAACATCAATGGAAAACAAATTGAAGAGCAGTCTCTTAGGGTTCCAGATAGATAAAGACAGCTAATCAGAAATGGAAAGCCTAGGGGTGCTTTCTTGTGGGGAAAAATATTGAAGGAGGTTCTTGCTCCAGGAGCAGCTGGGACCAAGCTTTGAAGTGGGAACATCACCCGGCCTCCACCCATCCTCCCCTTGCATTTATTTTGGATGTGTTTTGGTAAAGCTTCCCTGAGATGAGTGTTGCTCAGGTTTCACTGTGGAGCAAAAACTGCTTCCGTTTGTTTGGTGAGATTCCTCCTGACCTCTGACCCCTGGGTTTGCACTGCCTTTCAAAAGAAAGGGGCTCTGTGAGGTATTTTGTTTGTTTACCAGTGTGCACAATGCTTGTGTCTGATCAGAATCCCACTTTGTTTGAATAGCTAAACCGCTGTTGAATAAACCTGACCGCAGGTGGCAAAATACACCGGTGTGCCTTTCCAGGATCTCCAAAGGCACTAGAGGGACATCCCAGTCCAGTTGAGCCAGCAAGCCTTTTAGAACAGTCCTGAGAAACTGTGGTTATATATTAGTGGTAAAGGTAGTGCAGCCTGCTGTTTTCTCCCAATCTCCACGGCAGAGAAATTGCACAGTCATCTGAGTGTATGGGGTGGGGGTAGGATTCCCAGTTCTCCATGCTTGCATGATCAACAGAGCATCTTCATCCCCTAACAGGCTGCAGTGAGTTACTGGTCTTCCAGGATAAGCTTCCCTTCCTGCCTGCAAGGAAAGCCCATTTTCTGGCTAATGTGGATATGCCTAAGCATGGCAGCCCCTGCTTAAACCCATCCACCCCCTTTTGTGCCCTAGATCACCTTAAATTCAAGACTTATTTCAAAATAGGAAACCAAAGGAAATAACAATCATAACAATAATGACCATTAATATAGGAATAGACTGTCTTACACCTATGGCTTGCAGGCTGGAGAGGAAGCAGAATGATAATACCAAATAAAACAGCAGGGTAGAGGGAAAACCTGAAGTAGCTGTTGTTTTGCAATGAATTTTAGAACTGGAAAATTACTCATGTAAATATTGCATAAAATGCAATTCTATTCTCTAGGCTAGTAAGCAGAAGTCCAAGGTCTGAAAAGTGCATGGGGAATCTACCTTTTAGGTTCTTATTCTGTCCAGGTAAGCCCTCATTATGTGGATGGTATGTTAATACCATACTCACACATCAGGTATAGAAAGCTGGGTTGGGAAAGGAAAATAGGCTAAATTAAGCCACCTCAGTATGATGGTATGTTAACACAATACCCTGAAATCAGGTATAGCAAATTAAGAGTGAGAGAAAAATAGCATGAATCAAGCCACACCAGTATGGAGACTCTTTTCATTGCTCTCTATATTTATGCATTGTATGTCTAAGAACACAGTAGGAAATACCATACATTTTTCATGGTGTTCCAGAGATTGCTGTAGCCAAGGCTCTACCTGAAACTAAATAGGTAAACATTTTAATTTCCTTTCCTTTTTCTTTTTTCTTTCTTTTTTTTTTAAGTTTAAATACAGTAGTTATTTAGAGGGTGTCAAGAAGGAGGCAAGTATATTTGCATTATGCCTGGGAATCCACTGCCAAGTGCACCATCTCTGTTGACATAAGAGCCAGCTTTGTCTCACAGGTCCTCATGGAAAAACAGTACCAAATTTGGAGAAGGCATTTTATAATTCCTAACCATTTCATTATGGCATTAAGGTGCATTAATTGCTTCATAGTCGTGTGAATACAGGGTTGTATTCATTGACTTAAGTTAACAACTTCCTTTTTGCTAAAGCTAGTTAGGAAAAAGCACTTCAAATGGGTTTCTAATGATCTCATAAATACTGTGTTTCTCTGATTGCTAAGTAGCTTCCTTTCTTTTCTTCTCCTTTTAATTCTCAGCTTCCAGTTCCTCTTCATTATGGTTATGAACAGCTGAATTTAGGATCTGAAGTGTTATTTTCCCAGTCTTCTCAGAAGCACAATGACTTTATCAGTGATTATGGACAGAAGGATGAATTGTCACTGAAGTAGAAGGAGCCAGATATGACTTGGAATCCAACTTAAGTTGAAGCATTTCTTTTTGAACCAATTATAAGACTTACCCTCTTTGTTTCTCTTTCTTTCTTTACTCTTTGTACCTCCCTCTCTCTCCCTCTCCCTCCCTCCCTCCCTCCCTTCCTTTTCCTCCCTCCCTTCTCTCCTTCTTTCTTTCCTGGGGATCAAACCAGGGGCCAGGTAAGTGCTTTCCCACTGAGCTACACCCTCAACCCAGCAGGAAACTTTTTAAATCAACTATGGATGATAACATGTTTCATCAGAAATGGTGAAAACAAAATGACTTGAAAATTCAAGTTTTACATTTAATGTCTGTTATAAACCAGAAGGAAACTAATCTGGAAGAAGAAAGACATGTGTTTCAGAGCCAACAAGTCTGGCATTTTAAATCCCTGAATGCCAGATATGATCGATTACATTCACAGTCAGTTGGGTTGAAATCTTCTGTTCAAGACCCTTCTTGTAGCATGGGGTGAATGCCCAGCTGAATGACAGGCAAACCTGTAGCCATGCACACACATGCCCCCACATATGGCTACATAGAGCTACCAGAAAACACTGAGAGAAATAAATGCCACCAACAACCAAGTGCTGCAGATACCCTTACAATTCTCGGTTCTGAATCAATTCAGGCAGAGAAGATGCCCTGTGTTAGAAGACTGCTCACCCAATGTAACTAGTGGAAACAACAGAACATTAAGAGTGGAAAAACATGACCAGTCACTTTAAGACTCTTAGTTCTTGCCCTTTTTCACTGGTAACACTAAAACTGCTAAAGATGATAAAAGTATGTTATCCATTTTATTTAGGGCTTTTTCCATAAATCTTGGTAAGAGATTATTTTTCTAAAAACACACCTTCTGCCAACTTTCTATGATATTTACACAAAATCTACTGAGGATTAAATGTTTTCTAATGCTAAGAATTTAGCATTTCCTGTCAGAGTTTTAGACAACAGCTGTGGACAGAACCCCAGTTATTCCTGTCATGAATGCCCTCCAATGTTTGGAACCAAAGGAGCAAACAAATATTTACTCCAAGAAACACAGTCCCAGACAGAATACCAACTTTACTGTGCTTTACCTTGTCATAATAATTTAATGGAAATTAATTTGGTAGTCACTCAACCACTAACTGTTCTAGAAAATATAAGCATATTTGTAATACAACCAGCACTTCCTAAGACTTCACATACACACACACATAAAATACCATTGCATGCTAATAGAACGGGGGGAAGATAAGTTTAAATTTAAAATTATGTACTTCATTTTTTTCTCCCTGAATGTTTGTTTTACCTTTTAGGTCACCAGTTTCCATAAATTCCCTGTGTCTTAGCAGCATCGAGGATATTTTTAAACATAGCTCTTATGCTAGAGTGTACATTAAATATTTGTTCAGCTGATTAAAACAGTTCTACATTTATTTAATATTTGAACAGTAAACAGTTTATTGAAAACTGAAATGTCTTTTTATACATACACGTACACTCACACAGACGCGCCTCTGAGAAGAGGGGCTTCTGATATGAGGGTTTCTCAACTTACGCTGTTAAGTATAAACAGTCCTTGGATCAACACCATTTTCAGACATGGTTGTCTTCCAGGGAGGACTGGGCTTCCATCAGGGTCTGGTCCAGGTCTAGCGGGGCGGCCAGATTGAATGGGCAAGGGCAGCAGTAACAGGAGGCGGTGAATGGCTTAAAACCAGAATAAGAGTTTCATGCTGACAGAAACATTTATCTTAGGGGGAAAAAAACACGGTGTGAGATTTTAAAGACAGCTCTGACATGGGCTCAGTAGAGGCGTTCTCTGCCCTTTACCCTGGTTTGTTAAAACAGAAGGCATTTTGAACTCAGATAAACTGGGAAAGGTTGAGATTACTTTGAAGAATGACAAACAAATTGGAAGATAAACTTCACAGCAGTGCCTTTGCTTTGTCATCAGTGGAGCCTGAGTGAACCAGAAAGGAAATAGTCACTGTGTTTATGTTACCTTCTGCAATCACCCAATCACAAGGAGATTGGATGTACCACCCCATTAATTCTCACCGTATCTCTGCATAAGAAGGCACGTGTATACATTCAGAACAACCTGATATTGAGCATTCTGTTACAGGATGTGCTGGTTAAATAAGACCATTCGTTATTACCAGGTATAAATGACCAATGTGGGGGGTTCCAATGTAGTCTCTTAAAGTTATGTGAAATATTAAACAATCAAATCTTCTCTAGTTACTTATCAAGTATTTTGTAACTTCAGATTCTTCATTCTCAATAGAATTGTAACATAGGTTTGTAACTTCACAGTCAAATGAGACATTCCTTTTAGAAGTAGACAAACCTGTGTGTCAGGATAATCATTGCTTTATTATGTGATAGCACATTGAAAGCATATAATAGATCTCAAAGTCCATTAATGGAGATGTTGATTAAAGTATGAGGCCAAAATAGAGTGGAAAATTATGAAGTTCTTAAAAGAGATGAGGTAGATCAATGTATACTGACACAAAGGCAGATGCAAGTCACATTTTTAATGAGAAAAGCAAGTTGTAGACAAGGAAAACACACATATCTGTGTGCTTGCATGCCTGTAGAAATATGGGACATATCTGAGAAGATAAACAAGAAACTATTGACGATGGCTAATGTGGAGAGTGAACACAAGGCAGGAGGAGGCTTTGATTTTTTTATTGTATGCTTTCTGTGCTGCGCTGTTTGACTTGCAGTGTGCAACTTTTAACATGCATAAAAATCTAACTTATACCATTATGAAAAGTATATAATTAGATGTGTTTTTATAAATTAAACTAATTCAAAATACTATTAATTAATAAGAACTTACACAATATACTAAGTTAACACTTCTCTTTTTAAACAAGTTAAGTTTTAAACAAAGCAATTTTTCTTGAGTCCAAAATGACATTATACAGGTGATTAATCTGTGGACATAGGTTGTCAAGGCAGGTAGTATGTAGGAACTCTAAATATAGATTTTTCTTTATCTGATATTCTCTTCACATTTTTATTCAAAGACGATTATAGTTTGGGTTTCTTCTTTTGGAACCCAAAATGATGTTTTAGGAAGATGGGTGATTTTCCAGACCATGTCGCTTAAGCCCTGCTTATAATTCTCTTCTCATATTTCATTGTATTTCCTCTCTAAGCTTAGTACTACCTCTAGTATTAAACACACCCTAATTTGAATTTGAATTTTTCTTTCCTCTTTCAAGATCTTATTCTGATGATAATAAAGTACAGGTAGGACATCAGGGAAAAAGAGCATCTGTTCATGACTGTTGTTCTTTTTCTGTGGGTCATTATAGGATATCTAGTCAATACTGAATTGAAGACCTCAGTGCATAGTTGTATAAATACATTGGTGCCTGTGGGAGAGTTTTTGCAGGACCTTTTGGACCTCCCAACAGCTCCATGTCTTTCTCCACTTCCCACATACCAGCAAGCTCTTCTTGTTGACAGTACACTCCACAACTGCTTGCTTCTGGTACTCCACTGCCTTTCAGGCAAACTTATCAAGATGGCCCAAATCTGAGATCAGTTCCAAGATGGCAGCCTAGATGGACACAGCATTCCTAGTCTCTCCAGGACCAGGGTTTAAAGTGTGGAAACACTATTTCTCAGAGGACACCTGGCAACTGCCTTCACGCAGGAACTCCACTTGCATGCCCTCAGGGTCTCCAGACCCCTGCATTTGCACAGGATCCCAGTCGCGCACTCTGGTGCAGGACTCTAACCAATCACTTATGCAAAACCTGCTCCCAAATGGGATCCCCAGCTCGGATCACCCACCCACACAGGACCCCTAGCTGTTTGCTCCCATGTGAGACCCCTGGTTTCCAGGCAGGACCCCTGGTTGTTGCTCTTGTGTGGATCACCATCTACCAGGGTGGAGCCTCCCTGTTTGCCTACACCTGGGGACATGGGACAGGATCTGGAGACAAACTTTTACTTCTGCCCAGCATACCACAGAGCTGCATCTCCGAACATGTCACCCAACACCACCGCCCGGCCCAGCCTTTCACCCTATCTCTGAAGCAGATGGCGTTTTTGCGAGACTCCTGCTTCACCATTTTTGACTTGAGTGGGCAGATACCATTAAGCAACAGACAACTCCACCTACTGGAAGAGAAGGGAAGCAATCTTGTTTATTTACATTGAGACTATTTATTTATTTTCCTTCTATTCCTTTTGTTCTTTTTTTCTCTTGTCTTCCTTTCTTTTGTT
>PVHX01010576.1:53551-69375 GCA_004024805.1 Geosciurus inauris | reverse complement strand
TGGTGCTGGGGATTGAACTCAGGGGCACTCGACCACTGAGCCACATCCCCAGCCCTATTTTGTGTTTTATGTAGAGACAGGGTCTCACTGAGTTGCTTAGCGCCTCGCCATTGCTGAGGCTGGCTTTGAACTCGCGATTCTCCTGTCTCAGCCTCCCTAAGTGCTGGGATTACAGGCTTGAGCCACCGCGCCCGGCTCCCAGGATGGATTCTTTACAACATTTGAAGATTAAAAACAAATTCCATCCCTGGGGGTTGGGGACAGGGAAGGGAGACTTTTAGATACAGCAGAAAATAAGGAAGATCCTAGACTAGGATGAAAATTGCATCAGAAAATCCATGAAGTAGAATGTTATTAATGTGGAATATATACCCATCTACCTTCATATTGTGGAATCACCAGGACCACGGAATTGACAGGCTTTCCTGGCAAGCAGAATTCCCCAATGCAAAGACAGTGTTATCAAGTTCCATGGTAGACCATCAACTCAAGTTCTCATAACCAGGTGGCATTCATTCACAGCATGCTTGTGGCTCAGCTACCAAATGCCAGGCCCTGTGGTGGGAATGGGAGAAACGACGGTAAACAGCAGAGGGGTGGTTCCTGCGTTCATAGTGCTCACAGCCTTGGAAAAGTGATCAGGCAGCTAAAAACTCTGTAAGAAGTTGTGGCACTGGGCGCTTTGAGAGGGTGTAGGAGGGTCCTTCCCCACACATGGGGTCAGAGAAGGATGGAAGGCTGCTGTCTAAGCAGAGACCTGAGAGAGAATACAGACAAGCCAGCCTGGAGAGGTGCATGCGCATGCTCATGCATACACACAGGTGCCTAGGGCAGTGCAGGAACGTCCCAGGAAGTAGTTTGTGTGAAGGGGAGAGAGGAGGGAAAGCTTGTTAGGTTCCAGACCTCAGAAGACATTTTGTATAATTGGAGCTTTGAGAAGGGAAGAAAGAAATGGGACAGGGGAGGCGACCAGGAGCCTTGACCTGCAGAGCATGTTGGCCACCAGGGGCAGACCTAGGTCAGACACCCAAGCACATGCACAAAGCAGATGGGCATTTCATCAATGAATTTATTTTCTTTTAAAAAAAAAAAAGTTTCTATACATACCAGAGAGTTGTGAATTTTTATTGCTGTTTTATTTTTCTCCCCTGCATGAGTTTTGTCTTCACAGACTTGAAACCAGGATCGTCCCTAACACTTGCATGTTCTTCATTGAAAATTAGCAGGCAATGGCGACTACTCCCCTTCACAGAAATGGGGTTTGGATGTTACAGAAGGGCAAGGAAAGAGGATCTTGGTTGGCTCCTTCCCCACTCGCCCCATCATGAGAACTCATGGTCCCATCTGCAGGGACATTGTACAAGCAACTTGTCCTTCCCTTCCATCTTTCAACCCTTCAGTTGACTTTGCTATGACCTTATTTATTTGTATTCTTCCTCAGGTTTTTTGTTAACTTTCCAAATATATGCAACTAACCATCCGTTCTTTCTGTACCCTTCGGAGGACAAAATTGGTGGGATCCTTTTGTAGCTGTGTCTCTGAGGATACTTCAAACCTTAGGAAAATTCCATTTTTATTTTTTTGTTCCTTGTGAGAAATGCTGTATGGTTTTAAAGGCATGTATATATATATGGCTATATCTTTCCAGTTATCCAAGTGGACGGTTCCTATTCCTTTCTCTGTTTTTGCATTGTATTTTTCTAATGAAATATAAAGTCAAAATAAAATGTAAAGCAGTGCGTGAGATGTTCCCATGTAACTGGAGGTACATAAATGAAAGACACTGCATTTCCAGAGAGGCCCTTTTTTCATTGAAGGTATTCCTCTGACAGAACGAACAGATGCTAAAACAAGGGAAATTGGAAGTTGATTGTTTTAAAGGGGAGAGCGCTTTTGAAACGATAGGCCCCTTATTCCTCCTGCGTGAATACACTGTAGCTTTTGAAACACCATTATGTGTCACCCGCTGTGACACTGTGGCCTTCGTCTGGGGTACACTTGGCCCTGAGCTGACCATTCCCCTTCACTCACCCGTGCCACACAAAGGGCCGAGCTCATCCCAGCGTCATCTGATATCCAGTGGCCCATCTGGTCATCAGGCACCTAGTTCCCTGGGACATGGAATTAGGCCATCTCAAGAGAATGCCGAGGGCGAAAGTCTCCAAACCTTTTCTGCTTGAGTTTGGGGCTTAATGCGTCATGACTGGAGGTTTTCAAGCTGGTGCCTGAATTGTGAAGAGATGACAGTCACCCAGAACTTTAGACTGTTGGCGAGTTAACAAAAGACAAAGCCCAGCCATCTCCCAAGAGGCGTGCATTGGGGTAGGAGAGGATGCTCCTTGGTAAGAGCAGGGTCCCCAGAGAGGACTTCCCAAGCTTCTCTCATCACCCAGGGCTCTGGGCTCCAGCACAGGACGCAGGACAGCTGCACCTTTCTCACCTGCGGACATAGATCCCTGACACAGACAAGGAGCTCCTCATCCTGCACCCCCCGCAAACTGGACATTCTTGCCATCAAGTCCATGCACCGTCTAGCGGGGACTGCAGACTGTTTTCTTATTACTAAATGGCGAGGTATTAACAACACAATGCAGAAATTAAAAAAAAAAATAAAGGCAGAGGGTGGGGAGTAGGGGGAGAAAAGAAAAGACAGCCGCCTGCTCTTTTCTTCTTGGTATTATTATTTGTGACAAAGCCCTCGGTCCATTTTTCTTCATAATTTGCAGGACTCCTAATGGGAACAGCACCTCCCAATTACCATGGCTGCCAAAGGCTAATTTGGTTACCCTCCGGATCCACAATAGCGAAACTGTGTCGAGCCTTTGTCGATATTTGCATACTATACATACCAGGAATGTAAAACAGCTGCCTGGCCCCTCTCCCACTATCATGGCAATTATGGGTCATTAGCTTGGCCCCCCCTCCTCCCTTTTTCTTGTTCTCATCTTCCAGGGTCTGGTAGGCAGTGGTAGGCAGCTGACGGATTTGCAGAGACAAGAAATGAGAAAGCGGAGCTGCGTGGCCTATTTGTTAAGAGTCAGAGGCTGACGAACTGCCACTTGAATTGCAGGAACACAGCCCTGTGCTTTTATTTCTTGATTACCTCCTCCTCCTCCTCCTCCTCCTCCCCTTTTCTTTCACCCCCTCCAGTCCTTGCCCTGGCTCCCCCTGCTCTTGCGGAAGGCTCTTGCAGGGTCAGTGCCCAGCCCTGCACGTGGCTCTGTGTATGCATTTGTCCTGGCAGTGTGGCCTGGACCTCAGGGCCAGGCGTGTGCCAGCACTTGGCACTGGAGGACACCCTTCCTTCCAGGGATCAGGCCTTCAACACACCAGGCCAGCCCTCCAGCCCCCTAGCCGATATCCATTTGGAAGTGCTGCGGATGCTGCTTCACTTTTAAATTTTCTCATTGAATCTTAACCCCAAGGAGGAGGGAGTGGTGGGGGCTGGGGCAGGAAGAAGAAAAGAATAAGAAGGAGCTTAACCACGAAGCTCTCTCTTTTGCAACATTGAGTTGTGTCTTGCAGTAGTTAATGGGAAGTTATGGTTTTGAATATAATTTTTCCCTTCAAGCTGCTAATTTTATTGACAATATGGATAGATTGAAAGACCCAAAGCTTTTGTGTTGTTTTGTTAAAGCAAATAAGTGAGGCACAAATGTAAATTACATCTCCAGGTTCACATTAGAGGTTTGCAAATAATACTGAGCTAATGGTTATTGCAAAGGAAAATAGCGCTGGGATCAATATTCTATACAGTGGAAGGCGATACCTCTCTCTCTTTTAATCACCTCATTGCAGAAATGGCATTGAAATTTGAAATCTCATTTTCTCCATTTGTACAAATTGAACATAAATCACTATGAGTGAGGGGAGGTGGCAGGCGGCTTCACTCTTTGCGGGATTGCATTACTAATTAGTGTGGGGCTGAAACCCTGCACAGCCTGGGAGAGGCTTCCCAAGACCTCTGGCCAAAGATGAGCTGCTCAGGAAAGCCTGAATCACTGGAAGAGGGGCTGGGCTCCTCCAGTGGGCAGTGGGTGAGAGGGGAGACAAAGGGCAGAAGGCATCTTACACCCTTGTGTGCTATAGCGGTGATTTTTTCTGTGCTGGGACGCCAGCTCTGCACAATCCTCTCAGATTTTGGTTGTGTCAGGATGTTTAGGACATCACTGTCCCCACAGAGAAGCAAGCAAGATGTCAGCTCCCAAGCCTTGCATTTTGCCTGTGGCTATAGGCCTAGGAGCAGGGGTTCCAGAGAATGAGATGCTCTGCCCATGTGGCCACTGCTCCATAAAGCCCCCTACCTCCCAGGTCACCTCCTGCCCTCCAGCACTGGTCTCGGCTTCTTCTGTCTGCCCTTCCCTTTTCTTCATTTCTCTGCTTGTATACACTTGCCCTGAGTGGCTCTCATAGCTCTAAGCTGAGTGATAGATATTATTTACAGAGGATATTCAGGGATGTCAAAGGCCTCTGGTGTTGTGTCCACTTCGTCTCTGTTTTTTCACATCTTTCAAATGTTCTTGCAATGGACTTGATTGATTGGCCATGGAGCCATCATAGGAATAGGCTTCAGACTTTTTTCTCCCTACCCTGCTGAAACCTCCCATAGCTCTGCACTTCTGCAGCTGGCCAGATGTGGGGGATATGCCTTATTTCATAGGTAGCAAAAGATGACTGAGAAGTTGGCACCCGTACTTTGGCAGGGGAGAGGGAAGGGCAGGGGTGCAAGGCTGGCACATGTTCTGGAGTTTGGACTTTGTTCTTCAAGATTTGGGGAGATACAGCACAGGGAAGAGTTGCAGATAGTCCTTAACTTACCCTCTCACTTGAAGTAAATAACATTCTGCTGGATGATTAATGGAGGATGTTTAGTTCATTAAACTTGATACCCTGAGGGCAGGATGAGCTAGTAAAATATTTATATATTTATACATAAGGCTGATCCCATAAGGGCCAGAGTGTGCAGATGAGCCAAAAATGGGACAAGTTAGTATCTGTCAAGGTGGAGATCAAGCATTAATACCTGTGTCCCCTGATAGAGCCTCTGGGGCACCTTAAGATTTGGAAAAAAGCATCTTCTTTTCATTCCCAGCCAGGAAGGGAATTTAGGAGGCCACAGAGCCCTGCCACGCTGAGACCACCAATGGCACCCCCAGCATGTCAGGACATGTCCATTCTCCTCTGCCTGACAGGCCTTCTGCATACCTGGGGAGAAAGGCAGAGGGACTCCCATAGACTTATCAACACCCTGAGAATTTTCCATCCTTTTTCTTATCCTCAGCAGTGACAGGAGAGTTAAAAATAGGGGAGGTTAGGGGGAAAACTGGAAACAAGGTTCATTACCTAAGGTCCCTCTCACCCATTTCAATAGATGAAAGCAAAGAAAATAAAGCAAAATCCATCCAAACAGTAAGCAGGTGGTGGCCACTAATAGAGAAGAAATAAAAACCTTTTAGAAATCAGAGCCAACTACAAAAAACACTGACAAAGTGGAATGAAAGTTCTGAACAATCAGTTCAAAGAAAAGGGTGTTTGAAATAAACCCTTAAAAACATTTCAAATGCTGAAGGGGGAAAAAAATAGCTGCTTTAGATATTTGAAGCCAGGATGACTTAATCTGGAGAGAGGATTTTTTGGATTCTAGTGAAAAAGAAAAAGAAAGATGGAAGGGAGGAGTCTTTGAATGTAGTGGCGCTCAGACAGAACGCACATCAGGTACACAGCGACTGCCTTAATTGCCAATCACAGGCCCATCACCAATCCTGGGCTGACCTGGGGCTTTTAACCTCTGTGCCTCCATTTGCCCAGCTATAAACTGGGGTTACTAATAGGGATGTCCTCTGGTGCCCTCAGGTCCCTGAAGAGGCATAATAGAATGATGGACCTGACCCTATGGCTGTAGAATGTGTAGCTCCCATTTCCTGCCCTCCACCTGCAGAAGCCAACCAGGTGTCCTTGCGAAGCCTACCGGGAGACCTCACCTCTTGTGTGAATTTCCACATGCACTCACTCATGCATTCACTCATTTATCCATTTCATATTAGGTGTATATGGTGGCACTTGATAGCAAAACGAGGGCAGACATTCTGTCCCCTCCCTCAGGTGGATCTTAGGCAGGCAGGTCCCTGGGGACCAGTCTGAGATGCCCTGGGGGTGTAGTGCTTCAGGAGGTGATGACCTGGCTCATTTCTGGCAGCCAGCTTGTCAAGGCTGGGAAAGGCATTTCAAGCCAAGGAACAGCATGCACAGAGAATGAGAGGGATGAGTTTTGAGACTCAAAGCAGGGATTTGGGGTCAAGGACAGAGTGGAAAGTGGTAACAGGTATTTGTGGAAATCAAGAATTTCATGCTAGTGGGTCTGGAGACAGGAGGTTAATTATTATGGTGGCTTTCCAGTCATCAGCTACCCAGGTTTCCTTTATTTTTTTAATCAGCATCCTTATCAGGTGGTTTCCATCTTCAAATTCATCTCCTTCATCAGGAAGGAAGGGTAGATGTGGGGCAGGCACCAAGCGGGCCACACATCCTTTTGCAAATGAGTTTGGATTTTACCTGGAGTGGGGTCTGTGACCAGGATTATGATGAGACTGACATTCATCTGGCATCCACACCCTGTCAAATGTTTGTACTTCTCATCTGTTTTGTAAAAAAGCAAGGAGTCCTAGGGATGGGCACACAGGAAAACACATGAGAAAGAATAAGAACATTGGGAAATTTGCTTGAATGGAAAAGAAAACCCAAGACTCCAAATACACAGGATTACAGCCTGTCTCAGTCTGCTCAAGGGAGTCCCAGGATGTGCCTTTTGTCTCAGCATAGTCACCAGCTTAGTATCTGTCCTGGGTCTTATTTTTATTGTTATTTTTAAGAGAGTTTCATTATTCACAGTTACATTAAAATATGCCAGAAGGGGCCGGGAGACCTCTGTTCTGTTCTGTCAGCTCCTCGCTGAGGTCTCACGGAGCTGGGTTCAGTGAACAGAATTCTCCTTGTAATTGATGGTGAAGTCTACCAGGGATGGTGCCTCTCCCTCCTGCCACACAGCTCTGTAAGCAAGGAAACTGACACCCTGGATGGTCTGGAGGGCAGAATGCAGGATGCCTGCTGATGGGGCACAGCGGCTCAGGCATAAGCACATAGGGTAAGTGAAATCCTCAGGTGACAGGTGGCTGCTGTCACTGCCCCTCCTGTCTACCTGTGCAAGGGCCAGTACTGGGGCCCATGGGGCATAACATGCCATGAGGTGCCTGCAGGCAGAGCCTGAGGGAACGGTGGAAAATGTAGGGTACTTGATGGGGGGAATATATGTCCTATAGGACATGCAGGCTGGGCTACCCTGCCACTGAATGCAGACTGGTCTAAATGCCCTTGCAATATCAGCTTTGTCACTTATATATTTTAAATCCACAATGGCTTATTTTATTATCTGCTAACATTTTATTTCAAAATGAAACCTTTGGGCAACAATGAGATCTAACAACCAAAAACTCATGTTTAACGAATAATTACTAAATTCCCCTTTATTTACGACAATAAACATGTAACTCTCACAAAATGTTTATCAGTGCTGCCTACCCGCTGTGGCAAATGACTGCATGAAGGAATAGAAGAAAAAACTTGCTAACAAACATCAGCATCCACTCTGAAAAGCCAGGGCAAGGTATAGCTCCTTGGTAGGCTGTGTGCTTAGGATGAACAAGACCCTGAGTTCAAACCCCAGGCCCAGAAGAAAAAAAATATATATAAATAAAAGCCATAATTATGTTAAGAAGACTCTCCCAGAGATGAGGAATTCATAGAAATCCTACAGACATCAGGTGTACAGATCCCTCTAAAAAAATCTGATTTTTCATTGGCATCAAATGACTCATTTTTTTTTCTGAATTTCACTTATTTTTTCTAAATTCCATGGTTTTTTTTTTATTCCTGTGCAAACCAAAGTGTTTATAGTTCATGTGTTGGCACTTTCATCAGGAGAAAAACTGCAAAGGGTTCAAAGACTAGTTATAGGTTATTGCAGGTTTCTTAAAGAACACCAGCTAATTCAAATAACTGGTTTAAGTTTTAACTTCCAATTCAAAAAATTGAAATAAAGTTTTCAAAAGTTCCTTCCAAAGTTGGAATGCCTGATTTTATTGTTCTACTAGTATAAGATTTATTTTTAAATGCATGTTTTAGCTCAACATTGAAGATAAAATTATTAGTGTTTGTGCTGATAATGCACATTCAAATTTTGGTAAAGCATTGCTTGGCTTCGTAGTAAAAACAGTATCATTATAAAATTGAGAAACATATGGGACAGAATTAAGTTTGGAGTTTGTTTTGGAGTTCATATAATTCCTAAATCCCTTCCACTAAACTGTAGTGTTAGATCAATTAAAATACAAACTGTAGTGGTTTAAATTTACAAATATTTTTATATGTCCTGTTAAAGTACTCAAACCAAAAAATTTTTGTGAAGTTGATATTGAATATGTAAAAAAAAAATTGTGGCATTCTGCATTTTTCTCTCTCCTGCTTATCATCAGCAGGGTCTTAAAAGATTTTGCACCTTTGAAGAATTACTTTTTAAATCACCCTACATGTCTCACAATGGCACTGAACCTCTTTTGTAAACAGATTTGACATTTTGTTGGTACTTTACATCATTTGAATATCTTTAATCAAAATCTCCAAAGAGGAGTGTAAAAAGAACTTTAAAGTGTTTAGCCAACTGAAATTACTGAAAATAAAACTTGCAAACAGAAAAACAATGAAATTTATTCCCACAACATAAACAAAAACAAAAAAAATTGTGTCGAGAGCTCAAAAAATTAGCAAAATTTAATGCTTAAAATTATAATTGCTTTTGGAATATCCTGATCACTGGGATAAATATTTTGATTGATATTTTCATTTTTATTTGGATAAAGTTATATTCTTGCTGGTTGGAATAAAACTGAAAGACATAAGATTTGAAATCCTAGAGACAAGTCACTTGAAGAATTTTCCCCTGAAAACATATTGCCAAAGATACGTATTCAGGAGGTAAAAAGAGAGTATTTGAGAAAATATTTGAGCTAAAGTATTTACATATTTGAATGTGAAAAGAGAATTGGAATGTACTATCATAGAATTTGCTTTGAATTTATAAGACATCCTTAGTAACTTTGGAGAAAATATTTTCTCAATTAAAAATATTATGATCTATAGTAAGCATAGAGAATTCATTGAGAATGCCAATGGTTTCAAATTCATTAACAGTAAAACACAACTTCAATATTTTTCTGTATGTAAAACTTCAGAAACCTTTAAAAATGCAACTTCAAAGAAGAGTGCATGCAATTTTATCAAACGAAAGGATTAAAAAATAAATCCATATTAAAAATACATTCTTTAGGAAAATACCATTGCATACTAATATTAGAAATAGATATGGTGAAAAAATTAAAGTAAATGAATATATAAAAGCACCATTATTCTGCTAATGGTATTGTCTCATATTCAGATAAGAGATTTAACAAAATAAAATTTTTTTTGTTTTTTGCTTTAGTGGACATAGATATGTATTAAATTTATTCAGTAGAATTTCATTTCTTAAAAATAAGCAGTAAATAAAATTGTAAGTTCACCAATATTATAAAGTTAATGTATTGGTGAATAAATTAATGTTTTGAATTATATAAATTTTATTATTCCCAGCTCTCCCTGTTAATGCTCAAAAATGTCACTCTTTGTTAAATAATGAAACTGAGGACATAGCAATAAGAAATAGAAAATAGACTGAAGAATCAGAGAGCAGAAGGAAGTACAGAGAGAGGGAGATAGAGACAGGGTGGGGAGCCTCAAGAATCAGTCAGTAAATGCCTGAAAATGAACCAGTGACCCCATCACGTAGATGGTCCCTGTAGGGAGAATTTCCCACATAGGCCCCCATTCTGAAAGAAAAGATTTATCTGCTTAAAAGATGGCGCTCTCCATTTTGATTCTCCTATTCACTAATTCATATCTGACTTATGCACAGATTCACAAATTCATTAACTCATTCAACCAAGAAACATTTGCTGAGGGTCTACCATGAGCCCTGCACTACATTAGGCCCTAGTGATGTGCAAAACAGAATAAAGCAAGACTCAAGTGTACATAGTCAGTTCCAGGCTGGGCAAGGAAGCTGCGGCTGGGATGGAGGCAGGTCGGGGTCCTGGAAGGATCTTCTCCCCCTCTTCCTGCTCTACCTGGCACGGTTTTATGTCAGAATTCAAGCCACTGCCTTTTACCTTTGGTATTTTTAACAGTAAAAGAACAACAATGCACATTCCAAAGAATGATTCCCTTTGGTCCCTCCATGTGGTTACCAACTCCTGTTTCATTTTTGTCTGGTCTCAGTCAGTGTCCTGGAAAGACTTGGAAGGACCCAGTAGCTGTTTCCTATTCCAGGTTCCTTGTGTGTTGTTTCTGTGCACAGAAACAAATCCAGTGCAAGCAAATAATGCTGTCATCAGGATCTTGTGCAGACGTTCGAGGAGAGTAGGCCTGGCCAGTGGAGATCAATGTTGGAAATATCTGGAGATCTTCAGAAACATTTGTTTTTATTCAGAAGCGTTCATTTGATGTTTTCCTGACCCACGCAGTTTCCCTATGGGCTTAAGCTCTCATTTGTTAAAGAAACAGATGGGGAAACCAGTTCAATTTGTGTTTGTTTTAGCATTTAAGACAGCTTACCATGAGATGATAGAGTTGGATACTGTAGGTAGCAACACATTATTTTTAGCAGGCGTGCAAGAGACTGGGATCATATGGCCAATTTAGAGAGGTGAAAGCAGGGACCGGCCTGATTCTATAGAATAAATAAATGGGTGGTGCTGGAAATGGAACCCTAGAGTTTTTACTGGAGACTCATTTAATCTGAATGGAAGGACCCAAAGTAGGCCGGGAGACTCTCATGTGTCTGGAAGATCTTGGCAACTGCTGCTGGTTCCCACATATCTCTTATCCGGCCCCAATTCAAATGGAAGTGACTTGGTCCACAAGGCAGCTGATGTAGATTATTGTTATCTGGTCCCTAAGCAGGGTCCTGGCAGGAAAAACCCAGTGCACTCAATGTGTTCATTCAATGAAGAAGGGTTAATAATGGGACTATTTGTAGAGGTGAAGAGGTGAAGGGAGCTGATATTGAGGATGAAGCCCTTCAGGAGACTGAAGAGGAGGGATCATTTTCTTGGGACCTGGTGAGCCCTGTGGCTGAGGGAGATGGTGGTCTGTCAGGAGCTGTGGCCATAGGTGGAAGGATGCCGACACTGCCCAGATCATGAGAAGGCAGGAAGGAGCCAGAGCAGCCAGTACTCTGACCTCCAACCTCCTTCTGGGCCTTCCCATTAGTCAAACCCCAATGGGAGCTGGAGGACAGGTGGATCTAGGTGGTGCCTTCTATAGAGGTGGGTCTTCTAGGATGCAAAATAGACTAGGAAAAGATGGAGGGTAGAGAGTAGGTCTAGAGGGGCAGTTAGGAGGATGTTGTGATCTGTCCACGCTCAATATGCTGTTTCTGTTCTTGGTAGAAGTAGAAAATTATGCGCCCTGTCATAGGGGTGAAGCTTTGTGGTGCTATCAAAATTCACCATGTGGGCAATAGGCTACAAGGACTGATTCTAATTCTACTGAGCCATCTAAGTACTCCTCCACATTGTGCCACCAGGGGGAAAATAACCACGAGCTGTATCTTTGAATCTTTAGATGAGCCATTTTATAGAGAGAGATCTGAAAAATTGATTCCTGAAATGAGAACCAGAAAACCTGGGCTTGTATCTCAGTTGGTTATGGGACCTCAGGTAATCTCTAGGTGTTTTCCCATCTGTAAAATAAGGAAATTGGGCTAAAAGCTGGTGTAAGTCTATTTTGGCTCCAACATCCAGTTGGTGTTTAAGTTAAAACCAGAAGACCATTAGGAGCAATGATACACTGATAGAGGTGAACATCTGAGCCGATCTCAGAAATGAGTATATGGAATGGAGAAGCAAGAGGATGTTCTCCAGGCTTAGAGCCCTGAACCAACTGAGCATCACATCGTCAGAATCGGAAGGTGGTAGATGGCCAGTTACCATGGAGCAGGCCAGCTCATGACTCGCAGTGGCTAGATTCCCTCAGATGTCTAAATACTTTAGTCTTTTCCAGGCTAAGATTAACCCTAGACATACAGGCAATGTCATTCTCCCCTTCTCCAGGGTGCAACAGAGATATTGCAGTCTCCTTTCCAGGTCCTACCCGGGGAGATCACTCATAAAATTTTTCTCCTATGATTCCCCTAGAGTTTATCCCCAAAGGTATCATGACCCATAAAGGATCCCCTGAACCCTCCTTGGTCTACCATCACCCAAGTCAGTTGGACCCATCGAAAGTGGTAGACCTTAGGACAAAAGATGTTTAGAACAAACAGATCCATGGAGCAGAGGAGCGGAGGTTTCTCCTGCCCACCTTAACCAATTCAGGATGTGAATATCCACCCTCAGCCCATCGCTCTACCTGCAGACTTCAAGGACCACCATGGCCAAAACTGGCCCTCAGAGAGGTGCATCTATTGTCCCACTTGCCATTTTGTGAAAAAAGCTCCAAAAGCAAAAGCTGCATCAATACACATTCATTCATTATTGACTACGACAACATATCTCATTACCAGCTTTTCTTTAATGAATTCCTTAATAGGTGTCATTAGATGGTAAGTGTTACAGTACTTCCTCTAAGGAAAATATTTAAGGAAACTACCATTTAAAAAAAAAATTTCACATCCTGAATCAGCCCTGAATTCTATCCTCACTGATTACAAACCACACTGTCCAGTCCTGTTGTTCTTGGTCATACACTCACATTAGTTCCTTTAGCATCTGAGAAAATAGGTCTTTGAGGCTAGAAGCCAAGAGTACATGTCCATCCAAAGAAGAAGACAACAGACTTTGAATTCTAAGAAAGTCGCCAGATCCCATAGGAAACATCACCATGATGAAAAATAGATAAACAATCTCAGTTTGTCAGCACCCTGTGTAGGGAATTAAACTCACAACTTCCACGTTAATGATACTTTCACATTTAATTTCCTGAGTGCCACCCTGAATATGTATCTGTTGAAAGTAGAATTTCACTCCATGGAGTGGTCTTATTAAGCAAATGCATGTGAAGCTATACCTGTCACAACAGGATGCTGGAAGCTCATTTAGAACTGTAATTTGGGGAGGGAGGATGGGAGCAGAGAAGATGGCACCATGTTTTCTTGATGTCATTATTACTATTAGTAATGGATTATTCATTAGCATTAAACACTAATTATTACTATTAAGAAGAGCTACATCAAGCACGAGTAAGGTGCTCTCGGCTTTGCTCATCGTGGGCCGTTCTAGATCATCCACTTAGTGGACAACACATTAAACACAGGAGCAGATGCAAACCAACCCACAAGAAGCCCACCTGGAGTCCCCTCAGGGAGGATGTCACAGCCTTTGTCTCCCTGTGACCAACATACCTGACAAGAACAACTTAGCAGAGGAAAAGTTTATTTGGGGCTCACGGTTTCAGAGGTTTCAGTCCATCTATGGCCAACTTTATTGCTCTGAGCCCAAGGTGAGGTGGCACATCATGAGGCCAGGGCCTGGGGGAGGAAAACTGCTCAGCCAGGGCAGAAAACAGAGAAAGAAAGAGAAAGGGGTCTAGGGCACACCCCCAGTGACCCACTTCCTCTGGCCACACCCCACCTGCCTATAATTACAACCCAGCCAGTCATTCAAACTAGGATGAACTGTTAGGTTACAGGTCTCAAAATAGAATCATTTCACCTCTGAATATTCCTGCATCAGCAGGAGCTTTGGAGGGACACCTCATATCCAAACCCTAACAGTCTTGTTACAGAGACTAAACAGCTTTGCATGAGTGGACAGTGCATGAAAGCACTCATGACTATAGCAGAAATGCATGTTATCAGGAGGAGAAATGCAAACCACACTTGCCACTTGGAGCATGCTCCAAAGATGGGCAGTATTGGCTTCACCTGGGCATGTATTAAAACAAGGAATCCTAAGCCCCGTCCTGGACCTCCTGAATAAGAACATACTCTCAGGGTGATGGATATGCCTGTGGAGGGGGGAGGACCATGGCTCTAGAACAATGATTCTCCAACTTGCCTGCACCTTGGGAGCCAGTCATGTTAGGAGGTTTGAAAAACCCCAGTGCCAGGCTTCACCCAGACCAAGACAGTCTGGATCTTGGATATTGAAACTAGGTGTCTACGTGTTGTGAATAGCCCCAGGGGTTTTCATGGGCAGACAACTTTGAGAATCTCTGTTCAAGAAGACAGTGACACTGGATTAATCTGGATTAATCTAAAATCCTTTGAATACTCTGAGAGCTCATCTTCTAATACTTGAAATAGACCTGAGGCCACAGCGTGTATACAGGTGTTCTGCACCAGCTGGACACCTGCCTTTGGCAATCTTCCCCTGCCCTCCACGCCCTTGTCCCTCTTCCTCTGGGGGTCCTTAACCACTCTAGGATCCTTGGCCAGCCCCTCTTGGCCCAGGGTTCCCCCAGTGCCTCACTAAAGTCCACTCTAAGCTGTCCTCTCCAGGTGAAATCACCTGCTTAGCCTCCAGGACTCTTGGGCAGCATCTGTCCTTTTTGTCTCTACTCTTCAAGTTGCTCCGAGGCTCTTTCAGTCTCCCCCTCCTTGCCCAACTCCTGATGAGTGACTCCACAAGGTGCAAAGACCATGCATTCCCTTTTGGCTAGACTCTTTAGAGCGAAAGACATCTCTGTCCTTCTCTACTGCCAACTCCTCCATAAAGCTCTTCAGGGAGGCTGCCTCTCTCTGTTCTATCCTTGGGGCACCTGGTCAGGTGTGTACCTGCCCCATCCTACCCACAGCCCGCTGGAAAACCATTCACCTCCCCTTGCTCAAGTCCCAGGCCTTGTTCTGAGCCTTTCCCCTGGAGTTCCCCTGTGGTTGCAACCCAGGCCCTGCCGAAGCTTTGTCTCCTGAGCATCCTTCCCAGCACTCTCAGGAAACCCTGCTATCCAAGACCACCTACAGCTGAAGAGGGAATTGGGTCACTATTCAGATTAAGTCCCTGGTTTTCCAGCAATAAGACAATTACCTATCAGAGTCAGTTTGGTAAAAGTTGTTGCTGATGGAGCATTGATAGCGTGCCAGGTACCTTTTAGGCACTTTGCACCCACATTCCTTCATTTTAGCCCCGCCATGACCCTTCAAGGTAAGGGTCATTTTTCTTCATTTCATGGATGAGGAAACAGGCACAGAGATAGTAAGTAACTGAGCCAAGCTTGCACAGCTAATGAAGGTCTTCTGGGTGGAATTTTTTTGTATCAGTGCTGTTCAAGGTTGAAAGCATGAGTTTCATGGGGAACGTGGGTCTAGAGTTTGTGGAGCTGTAATCAAGTTAACATTTCCATGTGGCTGGGTTGGTTTGTTTCTCATGACAGTGTTTTTCATAGTGGCATCTTTAGACCCCGAGAGTACACAGGCATCTCATCCCTTTCTTTTAAAGGTTCCTGCACATTCATCTAGTCAGAGAAACGCTGGCTTAGTGGCTGGGAAAGAGGTGGAAGTGGCACCTGCCCCACTCAGTCTGTCCTCTCCTGATCCCCATGACCTCCCAGACGATGATTGGGGCTGTTTAGGTGGCTCTGCCCCTGAAGTCCATTTGGAGTAGTTTTCTTACCATCTCATCTGTCCTTTGGTTAGAAGCAGAGCCAGGCAGGGAGAGAAGAACTTGGGGAAGGGAGGAAAAGTGAGAAGTTGTTTTCCAGGCAGCAGAAAGGCAAGAGCAAAGCCCAGAGGCAAGACC
>PVHX01010576.1:0-53451 GCA_004024805.1 Geosciurus inauris | reverse complement strand
CCTGGGGCTGGGTGCAAGGGAAGAGGCCCGCCAGGGAGACAGCCATCCTCCAGCAACAGGAGGGAGAACATAAGCCCCAAAGACTGCTTAGTTCAAGATGCAGATTGTAACCATTTCCCTCTGAAAGCAAATTGTTGAATTCTGTTCTTGAGCTTCAGTGTGGCTTAGGACAGATGTTAATTCAGCACATGGGGATCACAGACACTCAAGGGGTGGTTCTGTGTTTCTCCCAAGCACTGGGACCATTTCTGCTCTGCTCTGGCCTGAGCTGGGAAGCCGCGGACAGCAGAGGGCCCCAATGGCTCCTGGCCAGCATATATCACCTCCGTGTGTTCCCACCTTCCAAGGAACCTGAACAAAATCTTTTAAGCAGTGGCCTTCAGGGGTCAGGGATGGACCAAGAAAATGAATTTTTCCATTTGGACAAAGGAAAGAGAAGGAGAGAGGAGACCAGAGGCAGGTCTGGGACTAAGTTGAACCCCAAGCCCCTTGGCGTGACCGAGCCCCAGCACAGCTGTGACATTAGCAGCCGGCATTTGAGGCACAATAATAATTCTTCAGATCAAAGCAGCTCCGTCTTTAGACAATTATAGTAAAATTGAAGCTCTCCTCTAAAAGAAACACATGCTCTTGTGTTTGCCCCCTCCCCCTCCTTATTTTATTCTTTATGAACAAATTGGTTTTCAGGGCTATAGAAAGAACCGATTGGAAGCTTAAATTCTCACTGTCTGCCCAGGGGTGGATTGGTAGGGGTGAACATGTAACATATGAAAGCTGACTTTTTTTTTTTAAATTGATATCCAAGAATAAAAGAGAATAGTAGGAGAAGCTGATCAGGAATGAATAAAGTCTCCTTTTAAGCTGAAATAGCCCCCTCCCCCCATCTTCCTTCCAGAAAAGCCGGACTGTAATTGCTTGCAATCACTCGGCACAAATTGTCTGTCCGTGTTTGCTTTTTAATTTTGTATAATCTGGTCCATTTCGCTCTCTCTGCCTTTGAGCTTAACCTCTCTCTCTCTCTTTCTCTCTTCCTCTTATTCAATCTCTCTTTCGCTCCCTCTCCCTTAATTCTTCCAGACTGTTTAAAAAATTAGTCATAATTCTCAGTGATATTTGATGGCTTTTGCTAAGCAAAGGCACTTAGGGAAAACAAATCATATGCATGCACTCTGCATAGGATAGGTGAGGTCTGCGTCCCTTTAAATGTTCATTTCTACATCCAAACCATCTTGAAGCATTAATACCATTCCTTAAGGCATGGAAGAGATTTTGATAAATAAATAAATGAACTGACCCCAAAGTGCCAAAAAAAAAAAAGAGAGAGAGAGAGAAGGAGGAGGAGGAGAGGAGGGGAGGAGGAGAGGAAGAGGAGGAAGAAAAGAAATCCAGAACAAGAAAAATGACAGCTGACATGCACCATTTCCTTCAGGTTCCAGCAGGTGCATGGATCCTGGTACTGACACGCTGCCCTTGATAGTGACGGACACCCCATCCCGATCAGGGTTTCCTGTGCTCCTCTGCTTTACTCACATGGGGCTCAAGTCTAGAAGACACATCACCCATGGAGAGGGAGGTTCAGAGGGGGTTTTACCTGATGGGAAGAGTCCAGAGAGAAAATCCTCAACAGGCAGAAAGAAGAAGAAAAAAGGAAGAAAGGTGAAAGCAGGTAGACATAAAGAGAAAACAAACAAAAGGAAAAGCACACGGTATGCCAGAAATGAGGGGTGACAGCTTATTTTCTTTCTATAAGCACCATGTGCTCTTTTCATCAGAAAGTGAAATTAGATGGCATGAGGAAACACTTCAGTAGAGCAAGGTGGCTCAGCTGGGGTTCTCTCTTCTGATCCATACTGTGTGACTCTTCCCAGCTGGCTTAACCTCTCTGTGCTTCAATTTCCTTTTCTGTAAAACTAGGTGACTGTGTAATCCTCTTGTGGGGATTGTTTACATGAACCAACAAATGAAAAGTGCTTGGCATGGTTTAGGTGCTCAGTAAATGTTAACTATTATTCCATCCAGTTTGATGGCAAATCATTTACAGTATCAGTCAGAATACAATTGGGGAGCAGACGCCATGAGCACAATAGGTCATTATTATTGTTTCATTCTGTTACCAGTTATTGTTGCTTAATTTATAAATTAAACTTTATCATAAGTATATATGTATAGGGAAAAAAACCATATGCCCAGGGTTCGGTGCTGGATGAGGTTTTAGACATCAACTGGGGCTCTTGGGATATTGTCACTATGGAAAAGAGGAGTCACTGTGTTCTGGAATAAGGAATCTATTGTAGGGATCAGACTTTGCCCAATTATGGGAGGAGCTGGAAAAGTAAGATCCTAAGGGGGCGTGAGAGAATCACAGTGGCCCAAAGATCCCACTAGAAATTTCTAACAAATGCTTAAAGAAGTAGTAACACCAGTTCTACATGATTTCAGTTTTATGCAGAAAAAAAACATTTCCTAATTAAATTTATGAAATTAATATCCTGATATCAAAACCAGGCTAAAACATGCATGAAAGAAAGAAAACTACAAATCCTTACCCTTGATGAACCTAGATGCAGAAGTTCTTAACAAAATGTTAGCAAATATAATTCATCAATATAAATATATATATGTATATGTATATATATGTATGTATATGTGTGTGTATGTGTATAAAAAATAAGAAACATACGGTCTTATTAATGAATGCAAAAAAATCTTTTGACAAAATTCGATGACCTTTCGTGATAAAAACTCTTAGGAAAATATAAATAAAGAGGAACTTCCTTAACTTTGTAAAGAACATCTACAGAAACCTACAGCAAACATATTTCATGGCAAAAGACTGGATCAGGAACAAGGCGGGGATGTTCTTTAAGATCAGGATTGAGCCACGTGCAGGGGTGCACGCCTGTAATCCCAGCATTTCAGGAGGCTGAGGCAGGAGGATCACAAGTTCAAAGCCAGCCTCAGCAAAAGCAAGGCACTAAGCAACTCAGTGAGACCCTGTCTCTCAATCAAATACAAAATAGGGCTGGGGATGTAGCTCAGTGGCGGAGTGTCCCTGAGTTCAATCCCCAGTACCAAAAAACAAAAATAAAAACAAAAAAAGAAGATCAGGATGGAGGCGGGGGTGTCCACTTTACCACTGATTCTACATATGCTGGAAGTTCTAGTCAGTGCAGTAAGGACCAAAGATAATAATAAAAGCTGCACAGATTGGAAAGGAGGAAATAAACATCCTTATTTGGAGAAGACGTGGTTGACAACATAGAAAATCCCCAGGATCCTACAAAAATAATCATAATAAAACCTCCTAGAATGGATAAACGAGTTCAACATAGTCACAGAACACACGATAAACATACAAAACTCCATCATGTTTCTACATACTGGCAAGGAAAACTGAAATTTAAAATGCAGGGCAATTTATAATATCTAAAACAAAAATGCTTCGGTATAAATCTACCAACACATGTACAGGACTTGTATATGGAAAACTACTAGATGCTGAGGAAAGAAGTCAAAGATCTAAATGAATACAGAGACATATTTCGTGGATGGATTGGAAGACGTGACATAGGAAAGATGTCAGTTCTCCTCAAATTGCTATGTAGGCTTAACATAATTTCTATAGAGATACAGGCAAGATTTTTTTTTTGTAAATGTAGGCAAAATTATTCAAAAACTTATGTAGAAAGACAAAGGAATTAGAATAGCTACAATTTTGAAAAAGAAGAACAGAGTGGGAGGAAATCAATCTACCCGATCTAAAGACTTATTATATAGCCAGGGTAATCAACACTGTGTGGTATTGTCACACAGATCAATGAAGAAGAATAGAGAGCCCAGAAATAGACTCACATAAATATTTCCAAATGATTTTTGACAAAGGTATAAAAGCAATTCAATGGAGGAAAGAGAGCCCTTCAGCAAATGTTACTGGTACAATTGGGCAGCCATGGGAAAAACAAAAATGAAACTAGACCTAAGTTTACACTGTATACAAAAATGAATGCCAAGTGAATAACAGTTCATGCAAAACCTAAAACTATAAAACTTTTAGGAAAAAAAAATGAAGAGGAAATGTTTAGGATCCAAGGTGAGGCAAAGATTTCTCTGACTAACACCCAAAGCATGACTCATAAAAAGAAAACTTGATAAATTGGACTGTAGCACACTTAAAATTTTCTTTACAAAAAAGCCTTAATAGAAGGACAAAGAGGCAAACTCCAGACTGGAAGCAAATATTTGCAAACCACATATCCAGCAAAGGACTAGTATCTAGACTACATAAAGAACTCTTAAGCTGGATGCAGTGGCGCACACCTGTAATCCCAGCACTTTGGGAGGCTGAGATATGAGAATTCACGAGTTTAAAGCCAGCCTCAGTAATGGTGAGGCATTAAGCAAATCTGTGAGACCCTGTCTCTACATAAAACACAAAATAGGGCTGGGGATGTGGTTCAGTGATCGAGTGCCCCTGAGTTCAATCCCCGGTACCAAAAAAAAAAAAAAAAAAAAAACTCTTAAAGCTCAACAATACAAAAACAAATTCAATTAGAAAATAGTCAAATGTCATGAAGAGTCATCCCACCAAAGATGACATAGAAATGTCAGATAAGCACAAAGAAAGATGTTCTACATTATTAGCTATTTGGTAAATACAAGTTGAATCCATGGTGAGCTGACAACACTTAATGCTGGCAAGAATATGGAGAAAACAAATCATTTCTAGTTTGCTAGTGGGAATAGAAAATGATACAATTACTTTAGAAAGTTGTTTAGGAGTTTTAAAAAAGAAAAAAAATTGGCAATCACAGATGATCCTCAACTTATGCTGGGGTTAGATGCCAGCAAACCCATTCTAAGTTAAGAATGGATCTAATGCACAAAATCTACAGAACATCACAGCCTAGCACATGGTAGACTATCAGTTGTTCACTCTCGTGACTGTGTGGCTGATGAGCAGCTGTGTCTCACTGCTAACCACCCAGCAAGACCACAAGAGGGTATAGTACCACATCACTAGCCCAAGAGAAGATCAAATTTCAAAATATACTTTCTACTGAATGTGTATGGCTTTGTTTTTGCGTCATTTTAAAGTTGAAAAACTCAAGTTGAACCACCCAAAGTCAGAGATTATCCATACATGACCCAGGAGTTGCACTCCTGGATGATAATACCAAAAAAATGAAAACTTACATTCACACAAAAACCTATGCATGAATACTTAGAACAGCCAGTTGTAACAGCCAAGAGCTGGAAACAGCCAAGATGTCCCCCAGTGGATGAGGACATCCATCACATGGAACACTACTCACCAATAAAAAAAGAACCATTGATACGGGCAACAACTTGGAGGAATCATCAGGGAATTATGCTGTGAAAAAGCCAGTCTCCAAAGGTTTCATGCTGTGTGATTCTAGTTACGTGACATTCATGAATTAACAAAGTTACAGATAGAAAAAAACAGATTAGAAGTGGCCAAGGGTAAAGGAGGACAGAATAGAAATGGAGATGGTGATGATTTCAGAGCTATCCCATGTTCTGACTACACCAACAAGAGATGATGATGATTTCAGAGCTATCCCATGTTCTGACTACACCAGGGCCAGTGAAACCAGAGTTTGTCCTCTTCTGCTGGCAGGTGGGGTCTGTGAAACGGGGCAGCTCTCATGACAGGTCATGCCCTCCAGTGTTGCAGCAGACTCCAGCAGCTCATTGCCAATTTCTTCTTTCTGGATTCGTGTTGCCCAAATTTAAAAAAAAAGAAATGAAATCCATAGACGAGAATGAGTGAGTGTAAGAGCAGCATTTATTCAAGTATGAATAGAAATAGACTCTTGCAGGGTGAGAGGGCCTGCTGCTTGAGCGTCCTCATCTAGGAGTTTGTATAGCACGTGGGTCAACGCTATTGGTCCAAGATTTATCCGGAGCAGGGTTTGGAAGAGTACCAATGCTATTGGTTCGTTCTGCAATCCCATTTGAGTCTGCCCCTCTTCTGTTTTTCCTCACTGGTTGGGAAGCACGAGGTTGAGGTGGTGGGATGGTGGATGCCCAGGAGGTTCTGAGCTGCAGTGCTGTGTGGAGCGGGCATCGGCATCAGGCCTGGGCCTGATCACCTCAGCGCAACACTCTGGTTTGCCTGGGCGCTGGCTCATTGTGCCTCGGGTCCCCTGCACCTCAGGCCCAGCTAGCATGCTGAGCTCTTTGCAGTAGCCTATACTTGCTGCCCATGCTTCAGCCAGCCAGAGCCACTGATCTGCCTCTGTGCCGCTGGACCACTTCACTAAAGCTGTTCAGCAGGAATTATAGGCTGGCTGTGCTGCTCCGCAGCCAGGGAGGCACATCACCAGTATCCTGGAATACTGCCCTATCGTTTTGGAAATGTCATTATTAGAGGAAACTAGGTAAAGTGTACATGGAATCTGTCTATATTATTTCTTTAAATCCAGGTGAATCAACATTTATCTCAAAATGAAAATTTTAATTTGAAAAAACAAAAGGAGCTCAATGCATCCAGCAACTGCATGAACTTTTCCATATTTAAGGTGTAAATTTTTGTTTTTGTTGATGTTATTTATAGGAATTAATGTCTTTGGTGTGTCTCAAATACATATCCATCTGTCATCTTTTCCCATTGTGCTGATACCCATCAGCAGGGCAAATAGGTGTGAGAGAAAGAAAGGAGAGTCCCAGAGGAGATGGACAAGTTGATCAGCTTGGGTAGTTTGGCAGGAGATCTCCATGGGCAAGACTGTGAGAACATCAGAGCGGCAAATATTTAGTCTGCCTGTTGTGGGCACATTTCACTTGCTGTAAATATGAAGTCCATGGACATGTTTTAACTATATTGGTTTCTTTGTTATTTAAAGCAAGAGAAAGTAGCATTTATAGAACAGGCCATTGAAGTCATCTTAAGTGCTTTTACCAAGAAGGAAAGATATTATTTTTTTAAAAGGCAAAAAAAGTGAGATAAAGATCGGGGATGAGGAGCAGGGAGAGGTGACTTGGAGTACAAATAGGGAGCCCCAGGAGCATGTGATAGAAAATAGGAGGGCAAGAGAAGTTCAGGAATCAGGGGTCAGAAGGGAACTATAAGCAGACTGGTGTGTCCAGGCCAAGCTCCACCGTATGCTAGGACTTGCCTTGCATTCTCTCGCTGAGTTATCAATGTGAACGCTCTGGCTTTGTGGGCAACTGAATGTAGTTCAGAGAGCGTTAGAAGCTCTCCAGGGCCATTCTGCTAGTAATACACTCCCACGTGGAAAGAAGCATCCCACCTCACATAATGCAATCAAAGCCAGGGACTGACCACGGAAAGAAGGACTGGACCTCACTGTTGCCCACAGTGGTGCCTCTTTTCAACACCTCTTGGCCCACCAGCGTGGTTTCTAGAGAGATGCTACTCTATGAAAGAAAACTGTCAGTTTCTTCAATAAAGATTCTCCAAAATTGGAAGAAAACAAGAGACATTGGTTAACAGGCAAGGGTGTAGGAAATAAATGTGGGTCCTCCAGTCCTCTTAGGAGCACAAGTTCTAACCACCCTCCACCCATGGTATCTTCTCCATTTCTAACCTAAAGCAATTGAAGGCCTTCCTTCTACCTGGATGTTATCCCAAGTCTTCCTCATCCTAGAGCATAGAATCTCCCATGGCACCATGCTGAGGGGGGAGTTATGAGTTACAGGCCAATCTGCCCACTGGCCAATCAAGTATTTTGCCTGGAATGCAATTATGAAATCTAAAAGGGAGGCAAGGCAGAGAATTACCAGTACTTAAAGTATATGCATATGGTTTTCGATCATCAGAGCTTCGTAATTCTTTTTAAATAAATAGCTAAATGCAGCTTGATTAAATCTCTCCATCCAGATAGAAGGTAGAATGACATCTGTGTCCTATTCTCCAGGCCTGGGCAGCTCTTTATTAATTTTGAGGTTGTAATTTTCATTTTGACATTGAGGCAGCTACTTTTGAGAACTGAAACAGAAGAGATAGAAGCTTGTGATTCTGAGTGGCACCTATTTTCTACCATAGCTAACTGTGGTCTTGTTCATCTGGATATGTTTTCCTCTCTCTTGGTGGAGCTCTGGTTGTTGTAGATGGCTTCCTGTGCATGTAGCCTCATGACACCTTGGTTTGTCTTTATCTTTTTTGCTTTGTTGAGTATGGTAGGTGTCTGTGGAACCACATGGGCTTTCCTATGCTGCAGGAAAAGATAAGAAAGGAAGAAGGAAGAAAGAAAGAAGAAAAGGAAGGAAAGATGGAAGGAAGGGGGCAATCTCTTCCACTAGCAGATTAATCTTCGTCTCCAGCCACTTCATAAATTTGGTGCATTGAGAAAGCTCTTTCTTTTCTTTTCTTTCCAGGGACTTGGAAAGTGAAATCAGGAACATGTATAAAATGTCCCTGTCTCGTGACCCTGTCAGGTTGTCAGGAAAATGAATCTATGGAAGATGGCGGACATCCTAGCTAAGGAGGCAAAGGACTACTAACTCTTGGGAAGCCCTCTGCCAAGCACTGACCCCCTTGGAGGAAGGCCCCTCATCTCTCTGTTCCTGTTGGAAACTGTTCAAGGGCGGCAAGCCTGGTTTCCAGGACTGGAAGAATCTGAAAAGCAGGTAAGTGATATTTCTGCTTCTGGTTCTAAGAAATTTAAAAACAAATAAATAAATAAACAATGCAGTGTGGTTTGTCAAGGAACACCTGGGTGATAGGGCTTACGTCACAGGTGTGTACGCTGCTTGGAGCCCCCACCAACCCTGGTTAAATGATTTCACCAACCGGGCCACTCCCAAATCCTCCCCAAATCAAACCAATCCCCTCTGTAAAAATAAATTGCTACCTGCTTCTTAACAAACAGCCCTTTGGGGAGTGGGGACAATATTTAAAAAAAAAAAAAAGGAAGAAAATTACAAGTATATTTTTTCCTGACACAGTTTTAAAAGCTGTTTGTAGCTGATTTACAATACTCAAAGTATTCAGCTTTTCATTTGAAATTCTAATAAGTTCTTTGAATGGGTTGGAGCTCGTTGGAGAGTAAAAGGGATGAAACGACTCCATTGCTCTGTGAGGTTTTGCTACCTTCTTCATGGACATCCCAGATCTCTTTAGGTCTTGCCTTGTGTCCCCTTTACATCCACGGAATGTTCTTGAGTTGATCCAGGCAACAAAAGCACACGCAGAATAGGAAGAATGTAGAAACATCACGTATGTTCCTTTATATGTTGCCTGGGGTCTTTGTTTTCCACCCCTTGATTTGCATGTTCCTGTGATGGGCTAATGAATTGGATGAATTATCTTCTCCATTCTCCAAAGAAATCTTCCTCTTTTCCCAAATGCTTTGAATATGAATGCAGAGTCCCTGGGAAGGGTTTCGAGGTCTCAGATCAGAGGTGTTATTTCTATGGACTAAATGCATTCATCTTTGTTCCAAATGCAAGTGACTGATATAAAAACCAGACCTGCATAGATCTTTATTCCTATCAGGGGGCCACGGTCTAATTTTATGAGCTTACCCCATATGTGGTGCAATGTCATAGTGGTTAAAAATTAAAAAAAAACAGTCATATTGGAGTTTATAATGACAACTTCCTTTAGTAAGTCATTTAAAGAGTATTGTTTCCTGGGTATGCAAGTTCTTGAGTCTTGTGGTCTGACCTTGGAAACCATAAATCAAGGCCCCGTTTTCTATAGTCTTTTTGTTAAAACTGCCTAATGCTCTAATATCCTAACTCTCCCAATATTGTATACATGATGGAAAACTCTTGAATATTTGCATAAAGCTCTAGAAGAGTTGTAACTGAAAGGATAAGATGTAATTTAAGTAAACCAGATTTGGTCTCTTCTTTGGTGATTTTAGTCTTCTCCTTTCCCTTTGCCATACTTACCATTTGGGGAGGGGTAGGAAATGACCTTCTAACTAGAAAAGGAGACAATCATTGTGAAGGCTCAGAATAGGTTGAAGAATAAATAGAAGGAGAAGAAACGGAGACAAGTGTCAACAATTGATCTGAGAAATCTGGCTGAGTAAAATTTCTGGAGACACTGCTGAAGTTTGTAGATCTAATAGTTCCATTACTAGGTTAGGGAATTCAAAGCAATTTCATTTCCTAAGTGAAACCCTCACGAGATATTTATTCCCTGGGGACTGGCAGCAGGTTCAGAATTCCTGATAGTTTTATTAAGCCTGTTGATGATGAAGGAACCCACCAAATTCATATTACCTATAAAAGAACTTCAGAGGATTTTTGTGTGTGTGGATTTTCTTTCTAGAATAAAAAGTGATGAGTACTTAGACTATAAGCAAAGGCATCGCCAGTCTTTTAGGATGTTCTGGTTTTCTGTCATTGCCTTACAAATCACCCCAAAATGTAGTGGTGTAAAATGATAATGATGTTATGAAGCTCACGAGGTCTGTGGGTCAAGTATCTGGACGAGGCACATTGGGGATGTCCCATGTCTGCTCCACAATGTCGAGGGCCCTTCTGGGTAGCTCAGATGGTAGTGTCATCCAAATGGGACAATTCAGTCTAGAGACACTTCCACATGGAATCTGGGCTGGACTGTCCAAGATGTCCAGGATAGCTCCTTCACATGCATGTCAGGCACCTGGACTAAGATGGCTAAAACTGCTGAGGGTGGCTGGGGTTCCTCTACCTTTTGAAGCAGCTTCTTCATATGATTACCTTGAATGACTTCAAAAATGTGGTCTCAGAATCGTGGAACTAATATCCTTCAGAACACCTGTTCCAGGTCAAGGGTAGAGGAACCTGCTGTCCTCTCAAAAGCAGAGCCCAAATTGTCACAGAGTTACTTCCTCCATGTGTTATTAGACTGAGCAGTTCCAAGCAGGCTCAGACTCAAGTGGACGGAGCAATGCACTGTACCTCTGGTTGGTGAAATCGGGCAAAACATTGGTGGCAGCCTTTCTGGAAATAAGTGACCACATTGGATTTCATGTTCAGAGAGCCAACTGCCAACCCAGAAAATCAATCATTCTATCTGCAAACATCTATGCCACCAATGACAAGTAGCATAAGTAACACAAGCATGATACTGTGCTCTCAGGGTTTACAGAACAACAGGAAGCACATACACACACAAACACACACACAAACATTCTAAATCCATCCAAAAGGATAGGATACAATGGAAACATGCAGCAAAATGGACCAAAGGTGGGCCAACTCTCAAAGACTGAGTAAGCAGGGCCTGTGTCCTGTGCATTTGGAGAAAAGATAGCCACTGGTAGAAAGGCAGGGGCTTGTGCTAACTTCAGAATTGAATGAAAGTTCCTTGCTGATAAATCCTCGCCCTTTTTTGAAGTCCTGAGGCCCAATCTCAAAACATCCCTGAAGGTACATAAATGTAGCAAAAGGAGTATCACTTGACCTCTGGGCTTCACACAGGACTTAGTTTGGAGTAGGAACTGTTTTTCTGGAATCAACATTGGGAAGAAATAATGATGCCATATTGAAATGCACGGGTTAAAACCTGGAAGAGACTCTTGGCTCAGTTGTCTTCAACCGCTGCTTCCTCAAGAGACAGTATTTTCTGGCACCTGAGCAAGTCAGAGAAGTGATTTAGCAATTTAGGATTAGTTGTGAGCATCAGATTTTTGAGTCTTTTCGCCAGTTAGAAGACTTTATTGTATTTTTAATGTGATTAAAAAATTAAAATAGTGATTTTTACATACAGATGTTGATGAAAGATGTATTTTAAAGCAGTAAATTAAAATCTCATTAATATTTCAGCGAGAGTATTGCATGCTTATCTGTTTCATCTCTATTTTTGACCTATGGCTTAGAGTTCACAGCATGAAGGAGACGGTGAAATCTGCTCACCATAAAATGCTAATTATAAGTAAATTACAGCACAAACGTTCAATCAGCCACATTAATTCTACATAAAGTGAATTATTGTAGCAGAAAATTTTGAAATGTGACTGAATTTTGTAATCTTTAGTCTCCTTTTTCTACCTCTTACACTAACCCTGATTCCCATGTGTGTTTATTGCCAAAACTCTGAGTTCTTTGTGGAGTGTCAAGCTCCTTCTACTTACAGTGTTTTGAAAGTTAAATACAGCTGAGCAGCCCCCATCTCTGCAAGTGATCCTGAATTGCGCATAACTCTATTTGCCCCATGGCAACTTCAATGAAAGCTTTGATATTTTTCAAGCAGAGAGTTGGGTTCTTGGAATGAAGAGTTGGTTTTGTCATATGGAATAATTCTCTTCTAAAATACGATCAGAATGCGTATGTGTGTGTTGTTATTGCTATAATTGTAATTTTCTCCTGGATTTAGTTCTGTTGTCAAGTTATGAACTTAAAAATTAATGCTTTCATGGTAAAAAAAAAAAAATGGATCTCCCATCTGGCCTCATTTCTTAGTGGAGAAATACTTAAAAGAGTCAAACATCTTATCTAAAGAGTAATATCCAAAATAATAGCTTAGAAAATGCTTGAAAACATTTTGTCATTAGAAACAGGGATGCTGCTCAGTATAAAAAGAATATTTAATTCAGTTACCAGATGCCATTCGGTACAGGATACAAGAGCAGCACAGATTTTGCAAAATGCAAGAGGGAAAAAGATCTTTTCATTACTTGGTACCACTAACAGCCACCTGAATTCAGGTAGCAGGTAGTGCAGAGGAATTGTGTGGTTGTCCTCTGTTCTAAAGCATTCCGTGATGCGCCTGGTCTCCATCCTTCCCCTTACCAGGTCTATTGCATCCCCAGTGTAGGCTAGAAATGTGGGTCACATTCTGATCAGATGCCTGTTGTTTTCGAGTCAGTAAAAGCACACTCTCTCCTGGTCTTATGCCACCAATGGGGCAACCATCATTGCTCCAGGAACCAGCTCTATGACCTCGTGAGATCCGTATGAACGTGGAACCTAGGGCAGGGCACAGGTACTGTTAGCCTCCCAGCATTTGGCTTCTGTAGTAAAGCTCTGTTTTCCCACTGAGGAAGGCAGAGTCTTTGTTCCCATAGATAAGCCATTCCACTTAAGGCTCAGGAAATTCAACAGAAGGCTAAAGCAGCTAAGGAAAATAGAACTGCTTTATAGTGTGCATTAATAAGGAAAATGGAGAAATGAGAATCATTGTACTATTAAGAGAAAAAGACTCCCACTGTAAGAGGGATGAGAGAAGGAATTTTCAATTCACTAATGGCAGAAGCTGTTAATCTGCAAATGCATGCAGACATTGGTGAGGCCTCCTTTGACATGCTCGGAAAACCTTGAGGATTAGAATATCTGAGAGTCAGAGATCTGGCACCATTAAAAGAAAAGGAGCGTCCACTTCCTCAGAGGCTAGATCTTCTAAAGAACGTAGTAGAATACAAAAAAGAAAAGAAGTGTGTTAAAGTTGAATGGTGGTTCATTTAATTTGAAACCCTAGTCAAAATTATGAAAAATGAACAAAAATAATTGTGACGCATTTACTCATTTTCTTCCCCTTTGTTCTCTGTCTCGAATTCTCAATCTGGGCTCAGGATCTTGAGACTTCTATTTTAGTTTTCTGTCCTCTAAAAAATCACAAATGTATCCATAACAGGCTGTTAGAATAGAATCATGGCTTTGTTTTTATGAAAATGACACATGTTCACTATATAACATTAAAAATGGTAAAGTACAAAAAAAGAAAGCAAAATTTCACTAAAACTTTCACCTTCCAGAAATAGTCATCTTTAGATTTGGACAACATTTTCCCAAGCATTTGTTTACCATGTCTGTACAAGAGAAATAAGAGAAGGGTAAGCAACAGAGATGGAGAAAAACTGAGGCCCTAAGAAACTGAGATTTTAAAAGGGATTATGGTGATTATAGTGACTAATACTGTATTATTTACGTGAAATCAGATAAGAGGGCAGATTTTAGGTGTCCTTAGCCACATACATACACACAAAGAAACACATACATGCAGATAGTAACTAAGGGTAGTGAGACCTCATTTGATTTTGGGAATGAATACCTAACATACAAAAAGCAAATCATCACATTGTGTAGCTTGAATATATATACAATTATTACTTGTCAATTAATTTTTTAAAAATAGCTTGTATGACAAAGATCTTAAGTGCTAAATTTAATGGTTCTAAACTTCATTAGAGTTTAGCAGAAAATAAAGGTGAAATTGAAGGAATTTCTGATCCTTAGAAGGAAGGCTTTTTTATTTTTTCATCAGAATGTGGTTTTCAAACAGTTTACCTATGATTAAGATGAAAGATTAGGAAAAAACATCGTCTAGATCTATTTTTGTTTAACTTTATGCTTTAGTATTAAACCATATAGACTGAAACCCTGCCTAAAATTGAGAGAATTAACATAGCTGCCCAATGTCCTTCCTCTGTCTCCTAATATTTCTTGGTTATTGTTTTATTTTGTCATGGTTTCTAGCATTTATCATCTTGTTCCCAAACTAAAAATGCCACATTTTGTCATATTTTTATAGTTCTATTAAAGTAATGATTCAGTACTCAAGAATTTTAGATCCAAGTTCTCTGTTTTCTCATTTTTGTATTTTTGGTTGATTTTTCTAGTTGGATTATTTTTATCTTTAAGTAGAATTTTTCCTTTTATTATTATTTTAATTGGCACAATAATTAAATATTTATGGGGTACAGTGTGATAATTCAATACATGTAATACAACATATCAAGATTAAATCAGGATAATTAGCACTTAACTCTTAAACATTTATCATGTCTCTTGGTGCTAGGAAGCTTTGAACTCCTCTCTTCTAGTTCTTTATAAAATATATAATAAATTGTTATGAAATATAGTCACATTATTGTGCTATAAGATTTTAGAACTTATTCCTCCATCTCTTGCATTTTGGTAGCTGCTACCCAACCTCCCTCTAGTCTCTCTCCCCATCCTCTTCCTAAACTCCAGTTGCCATTATTCTACTCTGCTCTCTATAGGTAGAATTTTAGAAGGTTTTTCAATACTATATTTTAACTTCTTGCATATCTGAGAATGTTTATTGCCTTTATATCCAAGGTGCAGTAGGAAAAGATTTAAAAGGAAATAAAAATAGGCAAAATAAATGAATAAATGAAAGGATAGTTTATCTGGGTATAAAATTTGGAGAACTGTGCATTCTTCAGAATTTTGTAGACCCTTGTTTATTGTAACTCTGAGTAACATCCTTTAACCACACCATTGTACTGTTTTGTTTCATTGGTAGATGGTACCATATTCTATACTTGAGGCTCTCTCACTGTTATAATTACATTTAACTGTCAACTTAAGTGAATATTATATGCTATGTAGTATACTTTTTTTTATTTGGAGCATTGTAAACATTTATTTTCTTTCTTTCTTTCTTCTTCTTTTTTTTTTGAGATTAAAGCCTGTGGAGAAAACAGAGACTCATCCAAAGTTTCTAAATAGAGAGAACTTGATTATTCCCCTAAATAATTACAGAACATTTGCTTTATCCTTTTAACTTAGAAATCAGGATATTCTCAATATCTCCTAATTCATATCAGTTTTTTCCTAGAATCTACTATACTGTTAGGTTGTGTGTGTGTATTTTTTTCCCTCTTATATATCTGAGTTTTTCCCATCTGTTGAATTCTCTGATCCAGGGACACTGATTATTTTTTCTTTTTAAAAACTGTTTTCTTTATTATTTCTCTTTTCTTTCATCACTAAGATTCTCTCAAGTTTTTCCACTGTGTCAGTAATTCTATTTTCAGTCATGTTTATTCTGTTTCCTGTGATAACTTATTTGTTTTATAATGATGTTTTGATCAATCCTCAATTAGTGTCCCACGTTCCACAGTCTTTTATTTTTGCAAAAGTGTTATTTTAATAGCTTGCCATTTAGCACCTATTTCATGTCATATTAAATTATAGCATGAAATACTCAAAAAGAAATTTTATTTTCCATGGGTTGCATTTTCTTCAAAAAAGGTGTTTCATCTTTCTCTAGCATATCTCATTCTATTTTTATGTTCTTTTTCTCATCCTTAATGATTAATATTTTGGGATCCTGGCTTAATGTAGGGAAGTTCCTTTCTAGATTCATCACTCTAGAAGGGTTTTAGGCATTAATATCTGTTCCCTTACACAGAGCAAGGCTGTGGAAACCAAAATCCAAATCTGCTGAGTTGGCAAATGCCTGTGATTAAAGAATGTTTTTCAATATTCTGGCAATTTCTTTGGTTTGACCAGCTCTTTGATCCCACAATAACTTCTCAAAGAATTTAAGGTGTTTGTGCTGTTTGATCTGGTATATGAAGTATATGAAGTTGTTTTCAGTGAAGAGTTTAGTCCAAAAGGACTCATTTGCTATTAATGAAAGTGGAATTCCCTTCATGTTGTCATTTATGCATTTGTCTTGTTCTTGTTTAACATGTGGAACTCTATTCAAATCTTCTATTTGAGCTCATAGATGTTGGACAAATTCTTGACCAACTTCTTGTTTAATCAGAGACCTGTTTTTCCTCATAGCAAGAGTTTAGTGAGTCCTGCCTACTTTATATACTCTGAATCCTTTGGGAGAAGAAATGTTCTGATAGACTGCTGTCGCAGTCTAACCAGAGATTTTGTTCCTTCTCCTGAGAGTGTTTTAAATGTCCTTCATCAGTGTTCATTACACCTACTTGGACACATGACTTCTTATCCCAGAGCCCTCCCTCCAAACAATTGGGCCCAGGCAATTTTACTGCCTCTAACAATAGTCTGAAATCTTATAGTGCAAGGTAGAGGGCTTCTATGCCTGAAATTACTTTTCTGACCAGTGTTGTGCATCACTATGACAGAATACCTGAGATAAACAACTTAAAAGGGAAAAAAGTTTATTTGGGCTCAGTTTCAGAGGTTTCTGTCCATAGTTGTTTGGTGTGTGGCAATACAGAACACCACAGCAAGGAACTTGTGGTGTAGGAGGCTGCTCATCTCATGGTAGCCAGGAAGCAAAAGGAGAGAAATAGGAGAGGCCACGGTTCCAGTGTCTCCTTCAAGGACATATCCCTGATAACCTAACTTCCTTCCATTAGGCCCCACCTCCTAAGAGTTTCACCACATCTCAATAGCACTACAGGCTGGTGATCAGGCTTTCAATACTTGAGGTTTGGGGAGACATTTAAGATCTAAATCATAACACCCAACCCAAGATGCCTAGACACTCCTTCTGTTGGCTTCTCTCTAACCTATGAGGTATTAGGGGGGAAATTCTAAGTATTTTCTTGACTCCTTTCTACCCATTCTAGGGTTCAAGTTACAATAAAAAAACAGTGTTGTAGCATACCAAAATTATTTTCCTATCTTTCTCCAGCTGATACTTTTTGAAGTTTGTGGTTGAAGTTTGTACCATGTTCTTTGACCATTACTGATGCACCATATTCTCCTGATTTTTTTTTTCCACTACTTTTTGTTCCTTTTGTAAAGATATTGGAGCAGGAAGAATATTTGTTCCAAATGCATTTCATCATCTTCCCCTCGAAGCTGAGGTTTCACATTTTAATAGCAATAGTGTTGCTATACCAAACCAAATGAACAACTGTGTGTATTCATTTTGTTTCTCTCTGAAACAGACTCTGAGACAAAAATTCCAGTAGAAGTCATTTATTTATAAAGCGATCCCAGGTGCTGTGAGAAATATGGAGAAGCAAAGGAAGAGAGAGAAAATGCTAATAAATAGCATATTTTCAAGCAAATTGCCACTGTGAGCAACTGGGACTTGATTTCATGAGCAAAACCCCAGGAAGAGTGTATAAGATAGGTCTCACAGTTGTCCCACCCAAGAGGTAAGAGAGCTTGTGTATTTATACAGTGACTCCTGTTATTCATCGATGGATATCCATTCCCAGTTGTGTTAATTCCCTCACTTCCTACCTACCACATACACAGGATATGCAGCAGCTTCAGAGGTCAAAGCTCTCAATGAAACACAAGATTCCAAAGTTGGAAGTTGGGCTACTGTGCCTGGAGATGATAAAATCTAAAAGAAGGTGCCACAACATACTATGTGATTTTGAATTTCAGGCATCTTGACAGTTGGGTTAGAGTAAGAGTGGGAAGAAACAGGATCTCCTCAGGGCTGCTCAAATGGTTCCATTTGGGTAGTCTCTACCTGATAACAAGTATAGACCTTAGCCAGTCATTTCTTCTAGATGGTATATAGAAGGTATATTACATCTCTTCACATTTAATGAATGTACCTGAGTTAGTTGACTTTTCAGAGAGGTGACCAAAATATCCAGCCAGTGCAACTTAGAGGAAGAAAAGTTTATTTTGGCTCAGTGTGTCAGAGACTCAGTCCATGGTTGACAGGCTTTGTTGCTCTGGGTCCAAGAGAGAGAGAGAGAAGGGAGCCATAACTTCCAAGCATGCCCCCAGTGACCTACTTCCTCCAGCCACACCTTATCTGCACAGGTACCACCCACTCACCCACTTCAATTATTAATCCATCCAATAGATTAATCTACTGATTCTGTTCGAACTCTCATAGTCTAATGATTTCACCTCTGACCATTGCTATGTTGTCTAACATGAGTTTGTTTGTTTTTTGTTGTTTTTTTTTTTTGTTTGCGAGGGATGGACACTTTATATCCAAACCATAACAGCACCTATAGAAAAAATCAGGGGGACTATCTTGGCAGGCCTTAGAAAGAATAGGGGAAAGCTATTTTAGTCAATAAAAAACTATCAGATACACACACACAAAATTATATATGTACATAGGCATAGAGAGAAAATTATATGTATACACATTATGTATACACACATACATATATAAATTATATTCATTACACAGTTGTCCTCGTTATCCCTGGAGGATTAGTTCCAGGACTCCCTGCAGATAACAAAATCTCAGATGTTCAAGTCTCATACATAAAATGGCGTATTATTTGCATATAACCTACACATATATTCCCATATACTTTAAATCATCTCTAATTATAATAACTAACATAATGTAAATAGTAGTTATGCTTTATTGTTTGGGGAATAATGACAATAAAAAATTCTGAACATGTTCAATAAAGACACAATTTCTAAAAAAAAATTTTCATCTGCAGTTCATTGAACGTACATCTACAGATCCCATGGATATGGAGGACCAGCTAGATATATGTATGAAAAGATTTCTATAAGAGGTGAACAGAGGTGAGGGGGCACAGACATAATAAGCGTGTATGATGTGTGTTTTGTGGGTGTTGTCTGGACACTCCACTTGAGAGTGTTAAGAGTGTCACTCAGTTGTATCCCCATCAGTTCCTCTCTGACACACACCAAAGGATCTCATAGTTCTTACGGAGGCCACCATACAAATCTACTCACCTAAAATCCTACTTTCAAATAGCCCTCTTTTACAAAGATATCATACTGAGTTTAGTTTTACAAGGGGCATGACTTTTGACTGCTATGTATGTCATATATTTGAATGGAGTCCCACAAATCCATCCCTTTCCTCTGTGAGAACGATCTAACCTGGTGCTTAAAAAGTGGTGAAAAAAGTGTAAAGATCTCCAAGCTCATTGGCTGAGGTGGAGAGAAAATTATCATTGACTACAATGACGTCAGGGAATTCCAATCAGTTCTGCGTGTAAAGTATATGTGCAGAAAATTTTATTTTAATAAGCAAGTGTACTTTAGAAGTCCCACCCAGAGGTCAGATATGTGTGTATATTCATATGAAAAGTATTACCAACTTGGTCACTTCATCCATACTAGAAATGATTATTTATGGAGTAAAATTTAATTTAGGATGGTAGGTGGCATTGGTGGGAGAATGTGTGATGTTTATCCACCCAAAGAATGGCTTTCTCTTTTCTTAATTCCCCAAATATATGGTGGAATTTTCTGTAGATATTTCCCAATAGTTACTCTGCATAAAGGGGAAAAAAAGAGACAAGAGGGAAGGAGTAAGACAGACTGAAAGATGAGCTAGCAGAGAATGAGAGAAAGGACAGATGCCCCAGAGTCATGAGGTCCCCCACTGCTGAACGTTGGCTTCCCTTAGCAAGGGATTCTGGTCAGACATCATGAGTAATTTCTCTTAGGGATACCGCCTCCCTAAGTACTCTCCAAGTCTTTACAGGTGTGTCACCAAGCATTTAAACTGCTCCATCTGCATGCAAATTTTGTCTCTTCCCTCTGGATGTCTCCTTATCACCTGAAGTCAAACTTCCTATTTATCTAAGAATCTCTGTCATTATGGGCCCCACTGTCTGTTGTACTTTGTTACAGCAGCCCTGGAGAAGTATCACACGTCCTCTCCCTCTCATGTCCTCTCCCGTCCCCTTCCCTTGTCTTGGAGGGACCTGTCTCAGCTTACCAACGTGTCTTTTCTTTCACGCCATCTTTAAAATGTGGCTATCCTCCCTTCCTCAGGTTCCTCAGGACTGTCCCCTCGGAACTGCCATCTCCTTCCTGCCCTACCCTCAGTGAGAAGTAGACCCGGAGTCCTATTAAAAGTAAATCCCAAGGCTCAAACTGTCGGGAAAGTTTCCATGCACAAAACAAAACAAAACATTACCACCCATCATTTTCATTATGTTTTTTTAAAGTGCACATTTTAGGGAAAGTTATATTTGCATTTGGGCAGCAAAAGTAATTTTGCAAACTTAACTTTGTTTAATCCCCGCATCTCAAGCCAGAGTCTTTTCAGGACACAGAGACTCCGGTTCAATAAGTGGGTGAAAATTACACAGCTAACAATTGGCAGAGCTGAAATTTGAATCAAGGTGAAGACCTGCATCATCATGGAGTCCCAGCATGGGACATCCAGTGACAGCTGCTTGATAGTGTGACTGCTTTCCCCTCCTCTGAGCAGGGCTTCTATGAGCTTTCCGTTGATATGCATCGTTACCTCAGGCTGGGTGTTTACTTAGAACCATCATTACCCCAACTAAATTGGAAGCTCTAGGGAGGCAGGTTTTGAGCTGAGCTTTTTGTTTAGTTATGGGGTTGGGGGAATATCTGTTGATTGATCAGTTGGTTCAATGGACTTTTTTACCACAATCTGGCACACCTCTTGGCATCTAGTGTTCCCAAGACAAAAGCAAAAGTGACAGGGTGTTCGTGGTGTTGATCTGGTCTCTTCAGAGAAGGTTAGGAAAGGGTATGTGCAAAAAATGCCATGGTTTGACATTATATTACAATAATTATAATTATTATACCCCGTATTTATATAGCACCTCTCTCCCTCTCTGTAAGGGGCTCACAGTCATTTGTAAGCAGTGGGCCTTATCCTGCTGCTAAATAGAAAATAAATTGCTTATCTCTTGGAAGAGAATTAACTCTTTCAGGGCACTGGGGTACCATTTAGTAAATTAGTAATCCTCTAAATGGCACTCTAGATACGTAAGAGCCCCCATATAAACCTGGAAAATGAACGTGTTCCCAGTGCTTAAAAGAAATCAGGGCATGCCTAACAGAAATCAGACAGCAAGCTTAAAATACATGTAATATACTTATCTTTCTCCTCTAATAACTTTGCGTTCATTCTCATGGAAATCTGTTTGTAACTAAAGACAAATCTATTTGCTAAAAGCTGGCACTTCTGATCTTTTAATCTACTAATATGAGAGCAATAAAGGAGAGGGGGCAGAAGATGAGGGGAGCAGAGTGGTGGTGTCTATGCACCTGGGAGCTGTGGCAATTTGTTCAGCTAAACAGATTTTGAGAGGCTGATGAATTTTTTTTTCAAAATCACTAGAAAGGCTGGCCTGGATGGTTCTGTTAGGTCCTGAAAATGTCCATCCATTTCCAAAACAGTGGTTAGTGAGTTGGAATTAGCCTCATGGATCTCCTTGGAACCATTACTCAGGTAGAGGTGCACACTATGAATCAATAGTAGCTTTTTCCAACTTGGAAATTCAACTCCCAATTGGTCAGAAATGAAGTTGAGGAAGTTGACAAACTCAGAGCTGCTGGAGATCTTCCCAGCAGACCTGGAGAAACAGGAATGGTTAATGGAAGCTGAGTGGGTCCATTTTTTTTAAAAAAGCAGATCTTCTGTACTCTTCCACTTGTTTTCCCTCTCCCAGATTTATGACCTCATCCCACTGAGATTTTTTGGAGCTCAGGCATTGACTCAAACACCTCCCGGACACTCGTGCTTGTCCGAGGGTTGCTAGCTGAATTCTGATTGTCATTCAGGAACATGTTATTGATTGTTGAGACTTTCAGTTTCTGTGCAATGAGATCGAATTTGGAAACTGGTGGTGTCTTATTGACTTTCTGATATGCACTTCTGGGAAACTCACTGGATGATCAGACGGGGTTGCTGCCAGGCAGTTTGGCAGTTCAGTAAACACAGTGTGGTTTTCCCTCCAAATTGTGGACGATTCCCATCAGTGCCACGCACTTAGGATCAACAATAACTGCCGTCCTTGCTCCTTCGCCTCAGCCCCATGCCCGGGGATTAGCCCCTTTCTGAAGCCTCCTCTTTGGTTTTTCCTCTCCCCTTCCTGCTCCACTGACAACCAGCTGCCATGGGCCTCTTTCCACATGCCTCAGCTTTTCAAGATAAATATGCCACGTAAGTCCAATTTCAGCAATCCACACACCTCTGAGCCCCTCAAACTCCAAGGAGCATCCTTAAAGGGAAGAATCAGCAGGCTGCTAAAAAAGAAATCAAAGCAGATCAGCAAAATGTCTTGAAAGGGGGAAGGAAAGATGAGCCACATAGACTAACAGCCTTCATTTCCCAGTAAGCAACATGACTGGTGACAAAAATAAACACTAACGGGGAAAGTGTACATTCAGTCTAATTGTATAATTGCAGGTTGCTTTCTGTACATCACACAGGGATTGGAATAATGTAGCATCAGGAAGTGGCTTCACCGTGTCCTGTGTGCACCCGAGCGTTTTGCACATAGCACACTCTGGCATGAATAAAGGTCCAAATAATCCAGGCCTGAAAATTCTATCCCCGTGATCCATGAATAGTCCCTGTCCCTTGATGAAGATCAGTTGCAATATCACTCTGAGCTCAAAGGTAACAAAATGAGATGAGACACAGAGCCACTAATTCATCTCCCAAGTGGCTCTTTTAATATTCCAAACTGGGCTTAATCACAGAGCAGTGTTGAAGTAAGGTGCCCGGTCAGCAGCACCCTTCTGCTGACCTACTCTTCTAACTTTCTGGCAAGTCACAAAGCCAAAGGATTCCCCACCCCGATCATGTTGCTGATGCTAGACCCTTGGAGAGTTTTCCAAGCAAGAAAAAGCTAGATTCTCTTAATTTCCCTTGGTTTTAAGAGGAGGGCAGAACCCACAGAGGCTGCGTTCTGTGATGACATGAGGCAGATCTGCTTTCTTGTCCAAATCCCCACCCCTTCCTCTCTGTCACGCTAAGGCTCACAGGTTGTACCATTGCCAGCAAATCAGCAAATCGAAGCCACAACCTTCTGTGCTCTGAACCTCTGTCACCTTTGTCGCTGGTCCTGGCTGCCACTTCCTTTGCTGTTTTTCGACTCTGATCTCTCCAGTGCAAACCCCTCCCCTGCCCCCCAGGGAAGTTTCCATGAACAGGGACTCAAGAGCCTGTCAGAAGGGAAATGACCAGACATTTTACTGTCAGATTTTCAAGAAGAAACTGAAAATATGCTTTGAGGTTCTGAAAATTCTACACAAATATTGTAATGATAATCCAGGGTTCTCATGAATAAAATGAAATTATTGTTTTTGTCCTTTAAAACCCAGGAATGTTTTTAATTCCTGAATTTTGGACAACCTAGAGGTGATACACAGATAATGTGATTTGTATTTGATTTTTATTAGTTTTTTTCCTGTCAACATGGAAAATTATGAATCCACTGACCTTAAAATAGATACTCATGTCTTTTATCTTGTGTGCATTTGGTGATTTGTTTCATACTCTCTTCTTTCATGATTTTTGTCACTGTCATTCAAATGGCCAAGAGTGGATTTGAGGCATCATGAGTTTCTCATGATTGATGGACTTATCCCGTGACCACATTATCAGCAGCCACCCTTCTGCAGGGACACATCTTTCCCAGGAAAGAGCCAATTTTTGTTTTCTCCTATTTGTTGTTAATCTGACTTTGTGATAATGTCATCAAGCCTTATTCTACACTTTTTCTTGATGAGCTGGAATTCTCTGGAGCTGGGAGTTGCAGGCATGGGAGAGAGTGATAAACTGTAACCACAGAATTAGGCAAATACACTTTTGACAGTCTCCTGACCTAGACATAAAATTGATGGACTTGTATTTGTCATTTCTTAGGTACAGGGCTATCAGAGAACCACTTGTCTTTCTAATCAAACTCTATTAGAATATCCAACTCAAGAAAAGGAAGTCAAATTAAAAAATTGAAGGTTTAGCTGGGTACAGTGGCGCAAGCCTGTGATCCCAGCACTTGGGGAGGCTGAGACAGGAGAATCACGAGTTCAAAGCCAGCCTCAGCAATGGCAAGGTGCTAAGCAACTCAGTGCGATCCTGTCTCTACATAAAACACAAAATAGGGCTGGGGATGTGGCTCAGTAGTTGAGTACCCCTGAGTTCAATCCCTGATACCAAAAAAAAAAAGAAAAAAATTGAAGGTTTATATTGAACGAGACTATTGCTCTTGTTTTCAGCTTTATTGAGGGTCCATTAGTTTAAGAAAGTAACATAATTTTGAGAAAAATGCCAGAAGAATTTGCAAGGACCATTTCTTAGTCCTCAAATACCTTGAAAAATTAATGGACCCAGTGCTCTGAGGAAAAATGGTGAAGAGGGCACAACTAGGAAATAATGAGGAATGACTGTCTTCTGATTAATATTTCCCACTTGGCAACAGTTTTAGCAAAAACTGGTAAACATGGACTTGGTAAGAGGACTAACAGTGATGGTTTCATTTATGCAGAAAGTATATATAGTGATTTTGAGTACCTGGAACGAAATTTAAAAACTCAAAAGTAATAGGGGGAAAAGTTGACAGAAAATAAAGATATGGCACAAAATGCACACACTGATGTGATAAGGTATAAATATTTCACAGATTCTTTTAAAATGTATTTTAGAAATATTTTCATTAAAATATCTTAAAACTGTGCTTTGGTAGTTGAAAGGATAAGCTACAATTTCCTACCACATTCACCTATGAAAATGCCTCATTCCAATGTCAGATAAAAAGACATCAATGTTCAAAAACACTTTCCTAAAGTTAGTTTATTAATTTCAGCAACACTTTTTGTAGTTTACACGTTGAAGACAGCAACCAGCAAAGGAGGAGAGCATCTTGTTCTTGGCTTTGTTGCTTGTTAGTTGTGTGACCTTGAAGCATTTAATCTGTAGGTCCTAAGTTTTTTCATCTACAAAATAAGGTATTACTACACAGTCTATAGTTTCTACTCTTTGCAGAAGTCAGGTGATTCTTATGCAGCAGAGGTCCATGGGTGTGTGAGGCATGCCCTTTGGCTTCAGGCCTTCCTAGAACTTGTCTGACCCAAGGACTGAGGAAGCTTCAGTCTAAGAGAAGCAGGACCCCTTGACTCAATCAAAAGACATCCACAGAGGAAAAAAGGAACAATTTGGAACTCAGAAGAGTCAGTGTCCTTTGCATGTGTCCTTTGGGCTAGCCTTCTCTTACATGAATCCAAAGACATATCTTCAGTGAAGCTCTGTACCAGCTCCAGATAAAAGATGGATCATTTTAGTGTCTGTCTACCAGAGTATAGAAATAAACACAGAGGAAGCCATCCCCATCTGCTGCCAGGATGTCCCCTGGCTTCACTGCATCTGAAGTCACAGAGAACACAGTGCAGCCAGGGCAAGGGAGGGGCCTAGTGAATTGGTGACAGCAGAGTTTACAACACATAAGGCCCTATGAGCCATGGTAGCAGCAGCTGTGGGTAGCCGTCACCCAGCACTTCAGGCCATGTGTGCCTCGCCACTCACTCAGGAAGGATCAGCAGGTAAAAGCACTATAGTGCCAGTATCAGTGCTGGCAGGGTGCCCTTGAGGTCCACGTGGCAGCCCAGACTCCAGGAGCAGATATCCTTGACAGGCAGGAGCAGAGAAATGGCAGACTCCTCAGGAGGCTGAGGTGTTTAGTTTTTAAGTACCTGTGAGACCTAACCCAGAGATGGGGAGAACTTAAGCAGAGATGGAGATTCTGTGACAGCTCAGGAGCACCAAATCCTGGAAAAATGACTCACAATTGTGGATTTATCTCAATGGTTCTCACCCAGGGCACCTTTACCCTTCAGGGAAATATCTGACAATTCTTTGATTGCCAAAAATCTGGAGGAAAAAAGTGCTACTGGAGTTTAATGGGTAGAGGACATAGACATCATAATACATAGGACAATTCCATAATATCCAGTGCAAAATGTCAAGAGTACAAATCAGGAAACCCAGCTCTGCCTCTTTTCTACCAACCCTTCACAATTGTGTGATGTAGGAAAAGAGAGATTCTACCTGCACACATTAGGACACCGATTACTATACCTGTGGCCATTTGATTTAATATAATAAGGATGATTCTATGAAGATAATAACATAAGTAGTATCTCTCATTATAACTAGCATGCATTGAGCCATGTTTGCTACCTGCCAGGTACTTTACTAAGCATTTCAGAGATCTTCATCCATTTCTTGTAGCTTTCAACCCTAGAAGTAGGTGGGATTTTTATCTACAACTAAGAATTTAAATAACCAGGCTGGCAATTGACTAAAAAGTGACTGAAAGCCAGACTGCTTGTTTTGCCAGTTTGAGTGGTCACTTCATCCAGAAGGACTGCTGAAGTCTCTGACCTTACTAACCTCTGCCATTGTCCCAGCAACTGGGAAACAGAAACTGGTCTTGCTCTCCCTAACTCCTACTGTGCATCAGGAGATCAGCCCCAGTTACGTCACCTCCAAAAACAGAGAATTGTTTTTGAGAAGGAAAAAAATGAAAGAAAGAAATGAAAGGTATTACAAAACAATAGACATATCAACCCAGCACAAGGTCAGGTGGAAAGCGGTGGGGGATGGGGAATCTTGTGACTAAATATCTGTTAAAATAGATCATTGAGTCCCCCAAGTCTGGTTTTGCCTGAATTATTCAAAAGGGTACAGATTGTTTTTAAATGAACCAGATAATTGGGACAGGCTTGCTCAGAGCTGTTCCATAGGACTTGGGTAGGAAAACTTCAGAGGGACTAACTCGTCCTCTAGGTCCTCTAGCCTGTGGCTCGGTGGCCTTGATTTCTTTAGAGGAACACCACAGACCTCCTGTTCACCTTTTATCTCAATCATCTCAATCAATCGTCCTGTGAGGGCCCCAGGAGTGGGGCACGGAAAGGTGTAGATCCTCCAATTTGTCGCAGCACATATTTTCAATATCATGATAAGAAGACAAGGGACTCTGCATTTTGTCAACTTGCAAGTCTGAGATCGATCAGCAAATAGATGGGCCTCCCCGTATTCTGAATTAAAGTGTGTGTTGGGGCAGTTTATTGACAGTTGATAACTACTGACCATGCATCCTGATAGAGTTACAAAGGTCGGGTCAAGGCAGGTCAGAGGCACCGAGGTCACCTCCTGCTCTGGAGGCCAGTCCTCTCCCCAAAGGGATGCACAGGTCAATAACAAAGCCACCTGTAGGGTCTGAAGGCTTTTGCCAGCTTTTTCCTCTCGCTGTCCTGTGACATAATCTCAGCTCAGCTTCGTCCCTTCTTTTTTACTCTGGTCATTACCCTCGAAGTCACACAGGTGGCCATGAAACCAGGGGTCACCCAGCAGGGAAAGTAGGCCCTGTCCCACTGCATGGCTCACCCCCTCCAGGCCCTTCCAAAGGGGTTGCCAGCTCAGTCTGTACTTGTGCCCCAGAACCTCAGAGCATTAAGGACACAGAGGCAAAGGCAGTGGCTGTCTTTATGGCTCCCCCAGGAGCAAGTCTCTCCTGTGCATATGCAAACCACTCTTGGCAAGCAGAAGTTTAATTAAAAGCCTCTCAGAATGCCTCTCCAGCTGGGATGGGCCTCAGCCGCCAGGAGGGGCCTTATCAAGTGGATTTGAAAACATACAAACGAGAGGCCTCATTCCCAGGCAATGTCATGGGGTTGGCTTCACTCAGCGCCTTGCTGAGGAGCAGAGGGTGGGGGTGCTGTGTGCATGTTTTTGATGCAGTAGCGGGGGTCTACCTGGAAGATGCAAATGATATTCAAATTTGGTTCCAGTGTACAGGCTGCTTGAATATACCCCACAGCAACCCTCAAGCAAGTGACTAATGGGAACATGTGTTCTTTCTATTTTTATAAGATTGGGAGAACAAGGGGATGGAGGGCTGTGCTTGTGGGGTTTGAAATCTCTCTTTGCAGGGGACGTGCTGCTGTCTGAAATGATGGTAATACCCAGTGGCAGCTCCATGGCAGCGGGCCTGACCTGCCTCCCTGCTCCGCTCCACAGAGGACCTTGGGCAGAGTGAATGTCCCCTCCTTCCCCTTCTATCAGCCAGGAGAGAAACCAAGGCATGCAGTAGGGCTCTCTGGGTAGTGGAGGGCCCCCATTTCCTGTGGCTTGGCCTGGTATTGGTCTTAGCAGGGCTCCATCTCATTGAGCGCAAGAGGAGTGGGGGGGGGGGGGGGGGGGGGGGGGGGGGGGGGGGGTGCTGGGGATTAAACCCAGGCCTTGTACACGCGAGGCAATACTCTACCTCTGAGCTATACCCTCAGCCCTTGCATTTTCAATCAGATGATTTCTGATCCTCTCTGTGTCAGGCCAGCTAGGGAAAAACCATGAAATGATTTCAATAAAACCTATGGCTGTCCAAAGCTCTTGTAGCTTCTTGCCAGTCCAAGGTGAAAAAATCCAGAAGAATGATTCTGTCTAGAATGACCTTAGTATCAAACACAGTTTTTGCTGCTCAGTTGCGATTGCTGATATTGCCATGCAGGGGTGGCCCTTGCTTACATGTCAACTCAGTGTATAGGAAGCGCATGACAAGAGGGATGAGGTGGGCAAACAAGCCCTAGTATTTGAGAAGTGTTCTCTTACAATGTAAATAAAAGGGTACAAGAATTTTGAAATGCTAGGAATTGGATCTGAACAGATCAACTGGATCAGTGGCCATCAGATAGATGTCAAGAGACATCTCAGAAGAAATGGAAGTAGCTTGGGCTCTGGGACCCTCACCCCTTATTAAAGTAGTCTAATTCCAATTGATTTATTTTATATTGTGTAGTTCTATGTCCAATCTATGGAATAGACCAGAGTTATGTGCAAACTTTAGTCAACAAATAGGGGCCACCTACATGGCTATGATGAGGACCTAGAGGCCAACTCCAGGATCTACAAACAGAAGGACTGTCATCAGTAGGCACAGGACTGGAGAATAAGGGCATAGAAACCATACATTTGTTATCCCATATATCAATTTTTTTTTTTTTTTTGTGAAAGAGATCAGCAATCTAAAACAGTTTAAAGAGCCCCAAGCTCTATTTTCTTGCGTTTAGAATGGCATCCTCATCCAAATCTAGTGGAGGTGCATTTTGATTGTAAAGGTGAACTTCACAAATGCTGGAGACCCACTGTCTGCTCAATGCTGGGTAGTCAAGCACTCAGTGGAAGGAAACTTGCCTTCCTGGAGGTCAAACCCCAGCCAACCCCGGCCAAATAGAGGTGGATCTTGGAGATGAGATTAGAGTCACAGGTCTTGTTGCTTCTCCTTGCCTAGAAACTCACCTCCATTGACACCATTAGGGGACCCCAGTTGCCTCAAGAATATCCCCCATTCCTTACTTGGTTGTAAGGATTCTCTAAGGTCATAGGCTTAATATTCTTCAAATATTATAATCAAACTGCTTCCCTTTGACCGAACTTCCAGAATTTTCTCTCCAAAGGAAATAAATCTTAGAACTCCTATGTAAAAACAAACAAAATTGGGATTAGTTAAATGTCTAACAATAATTAGATATATAAATAATGGAACATTTATGGAATATGTGTACAATATTACTTTTTATAATCAGAAAATGTTTTTTAAAAAGGTCAGACTCCTACAAATAATTAGGGTGCTTTATTTTTAAGGATATCCCTAGAAACAAGCTACCTCAGCTCAATAAAGGAAAAGTGGAGTGAATTTAATATTAATATTCACTTGGGATTAATATGCAAATGGCATAATTCAGGCTAAAAAGAAAGCCACTTTTTCTCTGCAATTAGGTCTGGCCTTCTTTATTGGGAAACTTGCTTCAAATTTTCGTTTCTCTTTGCTTGTGTGGAAACAGTCAAAATCCATGCCTAATCATATTCAAGAGAAGGCCTGATTATGACACATCAGCCAGGACATTGTGTCACCCCTAGGTGCCAACAATGTGCCGGGCACTGGAAATATAAAGATAATTTAGGACATCATCTCTTGCTGTGAGGGAGTTTTAGGAAGTCATAGAAATGGAGAGAAGGAAGGCACAGTACTATGTGCAACCTCTGTCATGCCAAGCATTGTCCTAAGCCAATACATCATCTGTCACCTCACATGGTCACCACAACCTGCAGCCAAGGCCTTATTGCCCAACTTTAGAGATGGGGAGAGTGACACCCTATAGGCTTAGCAGCACAGTGGCTGTCTGTAGAGCCAGAACGCAAACACAGCTCTGTATTTACTAACTTCTGTTCTCACTCTTGAGCCAAAATGATGTTGGAACACAAAGCGGAAACTGGATTCTACTGCAGAGCAGAAGCTGTGTGTGCAAAGGGATTTTGTTCCCTACTGTATCCTCGGCACCTACAATAGTGCCCACAAAGAGGCAGGGTGGATAGGTGTAGGCAAGGTAAGTCTGCCAGATTTAACAGATAAAATACACTTAACACTCAGTCAAGTGTAAATTTCAGATAACAATAATTTCTAGTGTAAGTATGTACCATGCAATATTTAGGACACGCTTATACTTAAAAAGTGTTTGTTGTAAATTGAAATTCCCCTTGTACTGGGCATCACATTGTACCTGGAAATGCTGAGCCATGGTGGTGGATGGAAAGGCTCTTAGCGATGACTCAAGGCAGGGGAGGCAGAGCCACAGCCAGGCATGGAGGAGTGAGGGGGTTGTTTATCCAGGAAGTGGCAAGCATCAGACCAGAGCTCCCAGATGGGGGCTCTGGCATGTTTTGTTTGATCTTCCAAATGTCATTAGTTATAAACATTTTAAATCTGTAAACTTCATTTTTTTTTTAAATCTGAAGGTCTTTGTTACCAATGGATAGGAGATGGGTGGCAGGTGTACCTTTGTGGGCAGGGAGGAGGTGTGCTCTCCCATTGGCTACGCTCCCCTAGAGCTTGTTTCAGACAATGTCCTCAAGTCATGTAGCATCTGTGCTTGCTGCCCCGAGAGTGGGGTGATATCCAAAGAGTTGCTGGGTGTGGTAGACAATCATGACAGAAGATGGAAAAGGAAGGAAGGCCCTGTCTGAGTTCCAAAGGGCCAGTGAACCCATGCAAGAGTTTTCTTCCATAGATGGAGGAATCAGCTGGGTGTTTTATAAACCAGACCAGTGGCTACTCACATGTCCCTTAGAATGTGTGGAGAATGCATGGGAGCAGATGGGCCTGGGGTCAGTATTCAGGTCACTGCCATGTTCCTAGGACAGATGACACAGTGAGGATGGCCAGGAGGACATGAATTAGGAGACAGCTCAGATAATCACTGTCTGCAGATCCTTATGGAAGGGCCTAGCGCCCTTCTGGAATCCAGAGCATTGGATTCCAGTCATGCTGCTAGTAACCTTGTGGGTATAAACGGAGAGTGTGGTGGGTTTAAGAGATAACGACATGGGATGGTCCACACTTATCCTATCTCTATTCATTTATTTATGATAGTGAAGCAGGAAGAAGGCAACAGATGGAGTTAGAAATGGACATGACCCCGCATTTTCTCCGCTAACTCCCCTTGGCTTAAGGAAAAGTAGCTCTTCCCCTGCCTCCTGTGTCTGTCTGACCCACACTGTCCTTGCTGGGAGCAGATGCATTCGGAATGGAAGTGTTGGGGACCGGAGGGAGGGCGCTTCTTCATTCACCCTACCGGGAAGGAGTGTGGGGAGGTGTTTTTTCCTGCCATAATAAGATTGTCAGGGCCCCTTCCTGGCCTGAATGTCATGGGGCCCCATAGAGGCTGCCAGAATGGCGAGCTCACTCTTCTTAATTAGCACTAATGCGGTCCCGGCTGTTTGCTTGGCCTGACCAAAGGGAATAGTAATTAATATGGTGGGAGAGACAGACGGAGAGTTCAAGGCCGGCATGTGTGCCCCCGACCCTGGGGTCACTGGGGAAGGGGGACCTGGAAGACAATAGCCTGACTCCCGCAGACCTGGACAAAGGCTGGCTCCAGGTCTCAAACCTCTGCCTACTGTGACCTTATCAGTACTGGGAAATTCTGTCTTTCCACTTCTAGAAAAGGGACTATCTTCTTAGGCCAAAACACATCTTACCAAATAAGATGTGTTTGTCTACATGTGTGAGAGGGAGAGAAGGGTGGGGGGTGAAGGGAGAGTTTTAAGGGATAATTTTTCTCCTACTTAAACATCTAAACTCACAAAGCCTGGGTAAGTGCCCTCCTCCTCAAAACTAGTAAGTAGCTTCTGTGACTGCTGCTAGGAGCTGGACTGGGACCCCCAACAAGTGAAACCCTCATTTCACATTGTCCACTTCACCCTGACACTTGCCCTGCAGCCTGGAGGTAGGAGCTTGGAACTGAGCAGGGCCTTCTGCAAGCTGGGGGGAGGTCATCCAAGTTGCAGCAAGTAGCTGGAGCCCAGGAGCTGCTGCAGGTGGTAGTCTGGGGACAGACAGGCCCACCCCACAGAGCAAGGACAGAGCCAGGACAAGTGACAGCTCCTCCTCCCAAGGAATCCTAGCAGAGGGAGGGAAGGAGAGCCCTTGGAATGATGGTGAATGGGATCCGAGTCATCATCTCAGTCATTAAGGATGACCTTACCACTCAAATGACAGGCAGACACAATGCACCATGACTGAGTGAAGACACATCGAACCTGCTGTGCCTCTGCTCGTCTCGAGATGCCCATCTTTCCAGAGACAAATTTAGTTCTTTTAGATTTTGCCCTCAACATCCCTTAGGCTCCTCTTCTTTCCCTCTCTCTGTCTCTCTGACTCTCTCTCCCTTCTTTAATTAAATATAGCTGCCTAACTCTTTCAGGTCAGCAGCAATGTCACTAGCATCAGCCATGAATCACGGCCAAGCTGACATTTTAAAAATGGCATCGTCAGGGCAGCTCGTGCAGGCCAGACACCCAGGCTCGATGGCTGGACCCCGTAAATTACACTAAAAGTCTAATCAGAATAATCAACACGCTGACATCTTTATGCATGTGGGCCAAGCTGGAGAAGGGAAAGGCTCTGCCTTGGGCTTCTCAGAGGTTTTGCTTGATCAGATTCTTGTGCTTTCTGAAAATGTAAAATGTTCAAGGTGTATCTTGCAAGTACTCTGTGATCCCTTTCTTCACATCCATGTTTTGTGATAAAAACAGATAATAGTGAGCACCTCTTAATAGTGAATTGGTTTAGATGTAGCTCATGCAATTTGGCCACAGCTCTTGATCACACAAACATCTCACGTACGCGTATTTCCTTGTGGCATAGGTACACATGAGTAGCTCTTTCTCCCAGAGGTATGTACGCAGGCGTGCACACACACACACACACACACATGTTATGAATATGATGTGAACATATTCTCAGGTATTTCTGGCTGCGGAGCTGCGTTCAGGCTCATTCTCATTGAGAATATTTTTCACATTCTGACCTCACTGATCTCCATTAATGTGGTTTCCCGAAGCTAGACAGGACAGCCACCAACTGAACAATCATCTTTCTAACTCCATTGTATTTTGGGGTCTTTGTTTTACAACTTGAGTCTCTCTCCAACATCCCCACACCTTTGCTTCTTGTCTCTCTAGTTCCCAAAGACAAGCAAGCGAGCCAACAAACAAACCCTCCTAAAGCTTTGGCCTCCCTGACTCTAATGGAAGGTCAGGACTGCTCTTAGCCATATATATGCAGAAAGAGCGCCTCCCGGAGATTAATTGGCCCTACCAGGTCAGAGGCACAGAGAGCCCATTTGTCACCAGTGAGCTCTGGCCATCACACCCAGGCTGCCCAGGGCTGTGGGAGGCCGCAAGCACACCAGCTGGGACTAGTCATTTAGTACCCACTGAGGTGTGGCCAGGGGTGCAGGCTTGCTCAGGGCTAGTGGGATCAAGGAGGTAGGGAGAATGAAAGAAAGAAAAGGGAAAAGAAAGGATCACAGTAGACAGATGAGAAACAGAAAAAAATTTTTAATTAACAAAAGTAAGTTCTGTTTTGCTTTCACTGATTTCTCATTTATTGAGCACCTACTGTGTGATAGGAAGAATAAGAAGTAATCCTTTAATCTGGTACTAGAGATTGTTGATACTATTCAAGTGCTTTGGTAGATTTTGCCCATCTGATTTTTGCAATGATCTCAAGAGAAAGATAGAGCTGGTACTCGTGGGTTAATCCTTCCAATGCGCTGAGCCAGGTCTCTGTCTTTCCCGGGACCATGGAGTGGTGATTATACCTTATCCTATAGAGCTTATTTTGTTGATCAAACTCAAGAGGGATCCATGAGGATGACCCATCTGCCATGCTCGCAGGTCCTGCAGCCTATCCTGAACATGGTTCCGCCCTCAAGTCCTTTGACACTCAGACATGAAAATATAGACTGCCGTTTGAGTTTGGGCTTTTCTACCCCCCTTGAGCACATCACTTTTCCTCTGGGATCCTCAGTGCTTCATCTGTAAAATGGGCTTCATGCCCTTAGAATTGTAGCGATTCAATGAAATTATAAAACTTGGAGTATAGGTTAAGCAAATGACACATTGCTAGCTGTGCAAAGTGCATACATATCTGTAGACAAACGTTCTGCTCAGGCTGGCCCATCTGGGCGCCCCCCGGTGGCCCCAGCATCAGCGTGCACCCTGAGCAGAGTGGAATGCGAAAGGGCAAACACCCCACGGTGCCGTTCCCAGGATTATACTTCTGCTTCTCCCTATTTTCCTGTCACCAGTCCCTCCCCAACCTTTGTTACAATGATCCTTACAGCCAAACATTTGTTCAATAAGTCCTCACTGATAAGCGCTAGTGGAGGGCACTGTATGGAGCTCCTGATGTGATCAGGAAGAGAAGAGGCAGTGAAAGAACCAAGCAGAGCAAATTAGGGATGGGCACACTCCTGCCAGTGACCTTTGACCCAGGTTGAGACCACCATGCAGATGTGTCCTGCTTAGGAAAGCTCTAGATCAGCAAGTGAGCCTGGTGAACAATTTTAGGAAAGGAAGCTTCCTATAGAAACTGTTTTGCTAAAGAGAAGAGATGGTTGTTTAGGTCGAGTTCATTTTAGTTCTTATTTTACAAATGAGCTGGGTTACAGAATTTTTTGACATAGTAAGATGCCTGAGTGAATTTCACAGTCATTCTGGTTACAACACTATTAGTAGTCTGAACAGTTGTGCTACTCTGCTTACAGATACATATGCAGAAGGTACAAGGCATGTCTAAGCTTCCAGAAGCCCTTGGAAGAGTGAAGGCCAGTAAGAGATAAGCAAAAATCCATCCTGCTTATGGAGCCCTTGCTCAATGCAAGGCACTGTGTGAGCACTTGATGTGCCCAATGTCCCTTGAGTCATATAGTAACACTTCAGGGCAGGTGTTATTACCTCCATTTCACAAATAAGGCAACGGAGGCACCACCTGTGACTAGTAAGGAATGAGCAAGAAGTCTGAAGCGCTTCTACTGCTTAGGTTGCTTTGGTAGTGAACATGGTTAAAAAAAAAAAAAGAAAATTGAAAAAGATTGTTCCAAATTGGCTTAAATAATAAGAAAAAGTTTGGTCTCGCCTGACAACGTGTTCAACGATAGGCTGGGCTCTCAGATTGGTGGATTCGGTGGCTCACTGATGTTGTCAAGGACCTAGACATTTTCTGTCCGTCCCAGTGGTACTGCCCCAGTGTGCTGGGCTGTCCTTGCTTCAGATGCCCTTGCCAGGGCAGTATGTACAAAATCTAGATGTTAGCTGAGACCAGAGGCAGAAAGGAAATATCTATACTTGGGTCTTTTAATAGCAGACCTTTCCCTAGAAGCCTTTCTTTCCTTTGGGTCACATGACCAGACCTAAACCCATCAGTAACAAGTGTGTGAGATCACCAGGACCACCCAGGTGAGTCACCATCCAACACAGCAGTAAGTGAAGGAGATGGAGAGGAACTGGAAGTCAGAAGCAGCTGACATTGTCAGCTGCAACACTCTGGGAACAAAAAGGAAAAGTTAATCTTCTCTCTATAAAAATCTTGTCTGGCTAGTGTTCTGCAGAGTTGCAGGAATTCTGAATTATCTTTCCACAACTCTTGAATAACGAAGGGAAATATTGTGGGTTATATCATGTCCCTTCCCTAAATTTCTATGTAGAGGTTCTAACTCTCAATGTCTCAGAACGTGACTGTTTTTGGAAACAGAACCTTCAATGAGGTAATGACATTAAAATGAGGCCATCAAGTGGGTCCTGTTCCAGTCTGACTGGTGATTTTCTAAGAAGAAATTAGGACCCAGGCACTAGGTGAGAAGATCACAGAAAGACACAGAGCAAAGCAGCTATCTGTAAGCCAAAGGGAGGGACCCCAGGAGAAACCAACCCCACCAATACCTTGATCTTGGGCTTCCAGCCTCTAGAACTGAGAAGCAATAAATCTCCATTGCTTAGGGCACCTGCTCTGTGCTACTTTGTTATGGCAGCCTTAGCAGACTATCAGGGGGAGTATGTGTCTTTCAGATTTCTTTGCAATCCGTTGCATTCACTGGAGACTGGGGATAACAGGGGAGAAGTTAGGGGTAGGACTGCAGTAATCAAGAGAAAGGGTAGAGGATGGAGCGTGTATGGATGTTTGAGCAGAATTGTGGGTATGCTTCAGAGATTTGATTCATCAGGCAGTAAGCTGAAATCTAAGCCCAGGTGCCAGGAAGGATCATGGGGCCACCGTCCAACTGTGAAGTTGAAAGGGAAAGCTGCACTGGGCAGGAAGGTGACTTTGACTTGGGAAAAAGTCTCCTTACTTTTATTATCTATGATGTATGTGTTCTTGTGCCTGGTCAGTGTAACTGAGCAGTGAAAGAAATAGATTGGGTGGCCCCTGCCTAGGGACCACTCGTGTTTGCTAAAGAAGACCAGTTTAGTATGAGTGATGGGAAGAAGATTAGTATCAGACATTGGCTTGCCAACTCTAGACCCCAGTTTTCAGCAAGTTTTGGATGCACTGAAGTCATTGCTATTTGTAAAGACAAATTTGCCCTACCTGAGGTTCAAGCAGACACAAGTATCTGCAGATTTGGTTTCCCAAGTAGAAGCTAAAAAATCTTAATGTGTTTTATTTCCATGAATTTATCTCCTTGGGCTTCCTGAATGGAGAGGAAAAAAAAAATGCTTGGATTTAAAATAGAAACAGGTAGAAAGCAAGAACATGCCAAAGATAAATTCTATTGCCTGCTCACCCCTGCAGCAAGGTAGAGGAAATGCACCCTGTGACGCAGGAATACTAGAAAAGTGTCTTTGTATGTCTGTGTGACCCACAATAGAATCATGTGGGCTTTGCTGGGGGTGGGGGGTAGCAGGGTGCTTGATTTGAAGGAACCTGAGTTGACTTCCCTCAGGGGTTTTCTCGAGTTCTCTGAAACCTAGGGCTTTTTACACACTGGATAAATCAAGGCAGATTATTGTTGCAAGTTTTGCCCTAGAATGTGTGTGTTTCAGGTAGAAGACCAAATCCTGCCAGCAGTCTCCAACACAGGTGCAAACTCTTTATCAGCCAGAGGGGCCATATATGGCAGGCCCATGAAGGTGACAGTTTACTAAGTCCCTTCTGCCTACAGTTGCTTGGCTTTTTTCCTGCTGATTTTTATTGGCATAAAAATGTTTTGCATTTACTTTTGTGCATTTATAACCGTGACAGGGATGTTTAGATGATGACTGTAAGTGAAATATGTATCTATCCTAAAGATATTTGTGTAATTTAGCAAAATTATTTTGCAGATTCCTTCAAAAGAATTCACTCAGTTCATGTCTCGCTAGCACCGCAAAAGATTTCACTAACTGTATCCTGATGTAGGAACGAACACACATTATTTAAACATACCAAATACTTGAACATATAAATAGTGTTTAAAATATCTCTTACACAATAAGTTACGATCACTATGTTAAAATACCAATTTCTAGGGAAAATTGATTTAAGAAAAATAGCTAATCACAGTACCCTGTGAGAGCAGCATTTTTTTTTTTTTCCGTTCCTCAGTATCATTTAATTTTCAAGCCAAGAGATCTGGATTGTTGTCTCATTTTGTGTTCCATTATTTCTTTTTTCCATTCATTTGCTGAACAATCATCTTCTAACACATCCGCTTCTGCCATGGTATCAACTGGCGTGTTACCAAAAAGATGTAAATGATTTAATTGAATTAGTTTAATTAGGTAAATTAACAGTTAAGCATATCACACACAAGCTTGTTCTGTTTATACTATGTTATGGAGATAATTTTGTGCAGAACGGGACAGGACATGACTGAAATTCCAATGCAGTGAGCCAGATTAGCTGGCAGAGGAAAAAAATACAAAGATAACAGTTACTGGAATTAAATCTGGGTAAATAATTTATGTGCTGGATTCATTATGTAATTTGAGTCGCAGACCACCAGTTGATAGTCGCTGAAAGTGTAAAAACATCGCTACTGAACAGACATGCAAAGGCATCCAGAGTGTTCTTGACTTTTCCAGAAACAAATCCTTAGGAAAACTCTTAACATTCTTTGCTAATTTAGACAAATTGAGGCAATGCAAGCCAGCCTGGTTGGCCAAGAATCTGAATTAATGGAGAAAGAAACAAGCCATAGTCCGAGTGCCTTTGAGCACGTACCACTAAATCAAACAAAACCGGGCATCTCAGCCTGGGCACCGCTGGCATTCTTTGTTGTGGAGGGCCTGTTCTGAGCATCCTAGGATTTTTCCCAGCATCCTGGGTATCTACCTATTAGATGACAGCAGCACATCCCCACCCCCAGTGGTGACAGCCAACATATCTCCAGACATTTCAAAATGCCCCCTGGACCAGGTGGAGGGAGGGAGCTCTATATCACCCTGGCTTGAGGCCCTCTAAAATAAAACCACTACATATGATCTAATATGGATCTTTAGGAATCCTGCTTTAGTGAATTAGTTATAGTGAAGGATAACATTCATAGCTCATACAGAGAATGTTATTTAAATTTTGAAAAATATTTAAGTATTTGAAACATTTTTCTGCTCTTTCTCAGTCTTTCCTACATTTGCTCTTTTGGCAAGCAGGTAGTAATCACCATAGAATATTAGCAGATACACAGGGTATCACCCCTTCCATATGCAAGGAGTTATGGGCAGACTTGTGAATGACAAGATCCTATCATGGCTAGCTCATGCTGACAGGTGGGGGAGACTGAGGAAACCACGTGTATTTGTGAGAGAGTCCCAGGCTTGAGTAACTCACTCTTAATTCTGTGTGGCAGAACCCTAGACCAGACAGGGGTTCAAGGGCCACTACCATGTCATCGAAGGCTAAGCTAAGACATTAGTTGAACTATGGTAGTATGAGAACTTGGAAGGTTTTAAGCACAGGAGTGTTCCATTCAAAAGTCCATGTGGACTTTTAAAGAGCAAAGGTTTTAAAGTCACATCCACATGAGTTAAATGCTGACTGGGCCACTTATCAACTGGGTTACCTGAGCAAATTACAGATTTCTGGGCTTCACGTCCTTACCTATAAATAATGGTTGCCTCGTTGCAAATGTTAAGTGAGACAGTGTATAAAAGCACTTGGCATACTATCCGCCCCATAAAAGTCACTCAATAATTATTAGTTCTTTCCTTCATTAGCCAGGCCGCCCGACTCCCGTCATTCTCGTGAGGGGTTCAGTGGGAAGCATACATTTATGAGGTTTGCATTCCCTGACATCTGGGTTGCATTGTCGAATGTCGCTGAAGTTGTCCAAAACCTTTGCCACTGGGTTTTGTTTACTCTAAAGCTGAGTGTTTAAATCCCTTAAATTGGTAACGTCAGTTTGACGTCTATGTTAATCTTCCCTGAGATTTTAGGATCTGGAATCTGGAGGTGGCTTTTTCGACCACATCCACGGATCTGGAGCCAGATGTCACCATCATTACCACGGGAATCGGGGAATGTGGAAAAGTACCCATTGGAAGAAATGATCCTTTTCTATACAAAAGAATTTCAATGTTTTGCCAACCAAGTTTCTGGCAACGTCTTAAATGCTGGTATTTTCATTTTGTTGGAAAATAGTGACAACCAGAGGGGCGAGGAGACCTGTTTTGCATTTGGAAATACCAGCTAAACCACATTCCCACCCTTTCTGCAAATTTATCACTAACGTACACAGAGCTTTGTATATATAATGAAATGCAGGACTGAGCTGTTTTCTTTGGGATTCTGACATGTCTCCTTTTCTCTCACACACATACTCTGTAGTGATACATCTATAAACGAAGAAGACATTTTCAAGATGTCTTCTTTTCAAGAATACATGTCATGGTCAAAAACACATACACACCCTGGAGCAAACACCCTAGACAAAGATCCCTCTTCTCTACCATCCTCTCCTGGGCACCCACTTTCCATCCCTTCCTGTGACAGTGGAACTCCTTGTTCCAGGTATCCAAGCCAGGTACACCTGTGTGAGTACAGCCTGTGGGGTGGCAGCCACAGCCTAGCCTGCTTGACACTTGACAGCAAGCACCCTCTGCTCCCCAGCCGCCAGCTGCCATGGAAGACAGAACCCCCTTTAATCCATTCCACACCGAGCAACTTATTCTCAGAAGTTTATTTAACTTGTGTATATTATGGCTATGATAACATACAAGTTCAGATAAAACCAAGAGGGAAATTGCAAATTCCCCATGGCCTCCAACCATCCTTTAGGATTTAGAAGGTTCTAGAAGCAATGGTCAGCTGCCATACTACCTTTTTATCCCATTACTCTCTTTCCTTTCCTTGTCTCCAACAACCTTTTCTTTTTCTTTTTTCCAAAAGTTATTTTGAAATTGTTGTAGACAACAGAAAAGTTGGAAACATGGCTCTGTTTCCATATACTCTTCACCCAGCTTCCCCTGATGATAACCTCTTAGATAACCATAGTACAATTACCAAAATTAAAGAAATAATTTTATTAATGGGTCTAATACCATTAACAATCATTCATGGATACAATACACTTAACAAAGTCCAGGTTGTATTTGGATTTTATAATGTTTTTGGTTTTTTTTTTCGCTTGTCCTTTTTCTGTTGTGAGATCTGGTCCATGTTCCCACATTACATTGGTTTTCATGTTTCCTTGGTCTCTACCAATCTGTGACAGTTCCTTAGTGTTCCCTTGTCTTTCAGGACCAGGGCACTGTTGAAAAGCACCGGTCCATTACCATGTAGAATGTCTTTTATGTTTTTTCCATCGGTAGATACAGATCATGCATTTGGGGACAGAATGCCACAGAGGTGGTGTGTGTTTTTCTCAGCGTATCCCATGGGGAAACTGGTGTCAGTATGTCTTACAGATGACAGTAACTTAGGTCACTTGGGTAAGATGACGTCTGCTGGGTTTCCCCACTGGAAAATTTATGCAGATATCCTACTTCTCTTCCAACTTGGGTCTGCTAAAACTGACATCCCAGGCACAGATCTTGCACGTGACAGTTATCACCCCGGTGTCCTCACAGTGATCTTTGAGTCTCCCAGTTCCTTCTACATGCAGTCCTCAGAATTCCCACTACCTTTGGGATGGACAGACTCCTCAGAATCTGTCCTTCCTTGTCTTGTAGGACTTTGGCCAGCCTCATACTCTAGTCCCTAAAAAGGATTCTACAGGTATTTTTAAAAATGTAAAGGAGGAGGAGGAGTAAAAAGACAACCGAATTTAAAAGAACCTAAGAGAATTCTGGCCTAGTTCAACCACATGACTTTCAGCAAGTCACCGTTCTTATTTGAGCTCTAGGAGTTTTTCTTCCTTTCTTGTTGCTGCATGGGAATGGAACCCAGCGCCATTCTGGGGTTGAGAATGCTAGGTGAGAGCTAGGTGAGAGCTCTACCATTGAGCTGCACCCCGGCCCAGCCCCTGCCACCTCTGAATCTCTGTGACTCCATGACAGGAGATGGGGTCATGACAGGATCTGCAGCTCATGTCACCAAACTGCCCAACAGTGAGAGCAAGGAACACAGGGCAGCCACCGCGCAGACAGGGGCGTTCAGAAAAGGGGAGGAAATGGTCCATGAATCTTTTACAAGCACCAGTGATGCTGACATTGGTAATACTTTCCACCCTGAGAAACAGAGGAGAGAAATGCTCGGGCTTGGGGAGGAGGCAGCCCCATCTGGGATGAGGTCTTTTGTCTTTGCCTGGCCTTGGAAACAAATGAATCAGCCTTTTTCTCCCCAGATTGAAGAATCCATAGTGTGTGTTTCCACAGTCTATTTCATTACTTTGCATCAGGCTTAAAACCCATTTAGGGCTTAATGATTACAGAATTACACTGCACATAAGATATAGTTTTTAACGGGATGGTTTAAGAGCTGAACTTCCACTTTTATTACTCTATACAAAGCTTACGAAACATCCAGTCAAACAGACAAAAAATTCTCTTAATCCCTTATCAGCAAAATCGTCTTCTATGGATTTGCAATACAGATTTTGTTGTTACTTTAAATATACAATTGGAAATCACCAATTACTTTGCCCCTCTGGCTAGATAATTTTAGAATGTCAGCAATCATTAAAAAGAAAAAAAAAAGACCGAGAGAGAAATATTTATGATAACAAACAAGAGTGGACTCCCAGGAGTTGTGAATACTGCAGGAGTTGACCAGGGGACTGGTGTTCTCTGTTAAAGAGAAAGGAGTCCAGAGATGAGTAAAATCCAAAAAAGAGTCCCCAGCTTGTTTTATTTGAGCTAGTACTTGTTTAACTCCTTTCCCAGCTAAACTGTTCTCAGACCTGCTGGCTCATAGAGAAATGTTGTAGTTTGGAATCCTACCTGTTAATTACTGCCTTTAAATAAGGAACTTTTGAAATTTTCTTATACTAAAACTGCTTTCTGGATATATAATTTGGAAAATCACAGGGAAAGTGAGGGTAGGAGATGGAGTAGCACATTTGTCATAATTTATAGCAAACGATTCTGTGTTACTGACTAAACTGGGAACTCAGTCCCTTATAGATGGGGAACATATACCTCCCTTAGTTACCACTGCATGGCTAATGCTGCACATGGTACTGGGCACATAGTAGGTGCTCATTAAGTCCCTTGGTGGTTGATGATAGCTGGGGATGTGGCTCAGTGATTAAATGCCCCTGGGTTCAATTCCCAGTGCCAAAAAGAAAGAAAGAAAAATAAACTATACCTGTGTGAGTTGCACCCTGAGTTATGGTCTCTTTTATTTATTTTTGAGGTAATAGGTGGAAGTGGGAGGTGATCTCGTGATCTGGTGAACAGTACCAAATTCTAGACCTTATATTTATATAATACTCTGTGATAATATTCTTCAAAATACATTTCTTAGAAAGTTAGTAGATATTTGTTAAAATGATCTGTGGTCAAAGTTTGAACTATGAAAGGCCAAACAGGTTTTTGTTGTTGTTTTGAACTACAGGGCTTATTGCAACCTTTGACAATTTGAAAGGGTGTTGGGACTCACCCACAAAGCCATAACACATTTGACTACAGTGTCTTTTTTTCCTCATTAATTCTTTCATGCTACTGATCAAATGAACACAGTTTTAAAAACACCATTTATAATATAGAGAGCATTTTACTTAGGTGGATCATCCTAGAACATTCAGTTGCCCTTGGCTTTGGCCAGCTGCATGTGTGTGGAGAAACTTCCAGATCAAATGTTAATATGAAAAATGCTCCTACACATGCAAATACTTGTTCACTGGGTGAATGGAGGGATGGATGGATGGATGGATGGATGGATGGATGGGTGGGTACCTTTATCAGAATATTGGTTTTTTTTTTCAGAAGAATATTGTGAGATAAATAATATAAGGATTAACATCATCAATACCAATATGCAAGAGAGTTCTTGAGATTTCCTCAATGCACAGATACTTTCTCATGTAAGCTTTTTTGGCCTTTCCATTGCTACCTCTCTCCCCATGAAGACACTCACTACCTTTTGCCAATTTCAGCATTTTTTTTTTTTTTTTGGTACCAGGGATTGAACTCAGAGGTACTCAATCACTGAGCCACATCTCTAGACCTATTTTGTGTTTTATGTAGAGACAGGGTCTCACTGAGTTGCTTAGTGCCTCACCATTGCTGAGGCTGGCTTTGAACCCGTGATTCTCCTTAGGAGTCTCAGTCTCCCTAAGTGCTGAGATTACAGGCGTGCTCCAGCATGCCCAGCTCGGCAGCTTCTTAATAGGACATTCCACCTCCAGTTTCAGCATCCTCCAATCCATCCATGCCCTGACCCTGAAATGCCTAAGTGGCACATCCTGGACTGTGCCCAGGGCTTCCTCCAACATGGTCCCACCTTAACTCCTCCAGCTTAATTTTCCATCACTCCCTGATGTGTGGGCCACACTTTCCCCAAACCAGACTTTCCCTGTCACCTCCATATGCTCTGAAATTTCTCACTCCCAGGCTGTCACTTGGGTAGTTTTCTCTGTCTAGAATGCCTTGGGGAATCCCATTCATTGATGGGAAGGGCCTCTGGAAATATTACCTATATTTTGCTTTCATTCCAAACCACCTGCTTCATGAGAGTATCTTGAGTCCTGCCATTTTCTGAATCCCCATGGCCTTCTCTGCTGTCATTAGAAGCACAGTATTCCCTTTGTTTGCCTCCTTCCTGCCCTGCCCTCAACACACACACCGGAGCTGTGAGCTCCTGCCTAGGAGCATTTTCCTCTTCTTTTCCTAGTACTTGCACAGTGGGCCCTCTACCAAGAGTTGGTGAGTTGCACGCTCCTCTTAAGATCCATAAATGCACCTCTACTATTTTGCTCATCCTTAGAGGAGGATGGAGTGGCTGACACAGGTCTTGCCTGAAGGAAAAATAAGTTCCAAATAGGGAGCCCAATTAGCTTCCAGAATTTAGAAGCACCAAATTTACTAATGGGCTATGACGTTGCCCAAGTTCATTTGAGGTGCATTGTTTGGAACTTGGGCTAAATTTTCCCTTAGAAACAGGATTCTGCATGGTGATCAAGTCTCCCAGACAGCCCACAAAAGCCCATTTAGCTTGTAATGTGTCTAAAGTCCGATACTAATAGCAGCCCCAGGGGTTCATCGGCCTCTTCTCTCAGGCCATTGGCAGTCTTAACACTACAGACCTTGCCCTGAGGCAAAGCATGAGGCCAGGATGGAATGGGATCAGGGGCGCTGTCTTCTGCAGCTGCGCATGACAGGGGGCAGGAGGAGGGAGGGAAATGTCTGCTGTAGGAAAAAGGAAAGCAGAAGGAAGATGGGGCCCTGAAAAACTGAGCAAGCACATCCCTTCTGCTGTGGCCATCCTGGTCAATGGGGACCCTGTAAGCCGAGTGTGGTGCTTTGGAGGATCAGCACATTTTCTGACAGTTATTTCTATTACAAAGTCTTTTGAAGCTGCCTGCTTAGACCTATATCGGAGGGTTTCGATTGTTCTTCCTTTAAATGTAACCACAGTAGAAACTAAATACATCAACAAAGAAACCAAGGACAGATTGATTTCAACAGGTGGGGTCACCTACTGTGGTATAGATGGAGGCCACAGGTTCAAATGGTTGAGGGGTCCAGCAGGCCATGGAAATTCATGACGTAAAACCAGAGTGATAAAGTTGGGGACTACAGCAACCAGCACAGTCCATGTGTCCCATATGAAGAGAGTGGTCTATCTTTACCTTCAGTCAAATGTTTGCTCAGGTTTAAAATAGTCCACTTTTTCTTCATGAGAAGCCATCCATCTGCATTTTTATATACTGTCGCCTGAGTTTTATATGTTGACAGTTTTAATTTAGAATTTTTGAAACATTATGTAAAACAAGGGCGCACACACACACACACACAGACATATTTGTGGGTCCCACCCATGATATTTTTGCTGTACACTGTCTTATTTAATGTGGTCCTGGAAAAAAATAAAGAATTATAAATAGAACTTTAGTAGGTAGAATGATATATTTCCATTTGATGGGCATTAAAATCTTAGAGAGATATTCCCACAGATAAAGATTTTTGTCCAACAAAGCTTTTTCAAAAAATCACACTTCTGGGAATAATTTATGCACATCTTTCAAGGAGCAAATGCCAATTTCTGATAAAATTTTAACAATAATGCACCAATTTTATATTAAATTTAATTGCTAGTACCCCTAAAGCCCAGGGTAAAATAACTCAAGAAACTGAGGAAATTTTCAGCCAAGAACTTAGATACTTCTAGACAGAAGCCAACGGCAGCATTTCTGAAGTAAGCCCTGACTCACAAGCTATTCCCATTCTCTGCAGATTCTATATCTCAGGACTGACTTTAAAATCTCACCCACTTCTACAGTAGCTGCTAGGATGGATCCATCAGAGTCCAGGGACCTAAGCTGTTCCTGACTGCAGTCTTCACCCATGGGTAGTGTCCCACCATTAGGATAGCTGTTCAGTTGGGGGCCATCAGTAATGTACTCAGAAGTCCTTGATGCCCTGATAGCTCTATCAAAGACAGCAGCCATATCCATTCGAAGTATCAGAGCTCTATGCTATGTGGGGGTGATAGACAGAAAGAAATGCAGAGCATGTCATTTTTCCTGTAGTAAGTTCTAGTTCCAGAGCTGCCACTGTGAGCTGGGCAAGTCACTTAAACTCTTTGTGCTTCTGTTTCTACATCACCAAAAATTTATACACCCCCGGATTATTCTGGGAATAACATGGAACCATGCTTGTGAATAGCCCACACTGGTGTCCAGTGGCCACTGCAATTTTCCCTGCTTTGTGGTTCCTTGAGCATCATCATCACCGATGTAGCCTTTCTTGTTGGTTCTTTCCTCCGCCCACCAACTACTGTACCTTGAAATCATCCTTGTCCAAGTACAGGACAGGAAGATACTTCTTAAAATGAGAGACCAAGTATGTTCCATCTTAGATTTCATGGCTCCAGTCAGGAAGATACTTCTTAAAATGAGAGACCAAGTATGTTTCATCTTAGATTTCTTATTACTTAACCAGAGCATGACTGTCCTCAGACCAAATGTAACTATTTTTCTTGTCTCTGGGCATATCCAGGGTTGATGACTCAGCCACACATGTCTTCTCCACGGATACATCATTGGGGTCTCCAGGGAACAATAGCTTTCAAAGTGCAGGGCATGTTCTTCTTTCTTGCTGCCTACAATGCCTAGCTTGGAGCTACAGACCAAAAGGTAGTGCTAGTTGCCTTTATAACAAGTAAGCTACTCATTTTGGGTGACATACTCAGCCAGTGGATGAATTAACACTTTGATTTCACCGTGGCTTACCCTGACCAAATGAATGAGTCCCTGCCCTGAATACAGAGAAAGGGCTGCTAACAGTAGGAATCTCTTGCACAAAGCCATGTTGAAATGAATGGGGAGAGAGCCAACCTCTTCTTTTTTTTTTTTTTTTTTTAATCTCTAGAGCTGGTGTCTGTAAAGTTTGATCTAGTCTGGCAGATGAGGACTACTCTGGTTTTCCAGGCTGGGATTCGATGCAACTTGTTGTCCTCTCCCTTGGGACTCTCTGGATAACACATGGGCTCCATGTGAGGCTGCGCTGTCTCCCTTCTGGGTAGGGGCTGAGCCCTTCTTCAGATACCAGCACTCAGCAGCATCTGGACCAAAGGCCTGACCCTCTGAGCTGTCCAAGGGAAACGTCAAAGCCACAGTCACCTTGACTTTAAGCCTAAAAGGTCCCAAGTTCAGCTGGTTGGGAACCAGATTTCCAAAGTCCTGATCTGCTGGGCTCCTTTTGTTCCCAGAAGAGTGTTCCCTGCCCAGAGGCTTCTGGACGATACTTGCTACTACATGTTGGGCCACAGCAATTTCAGATGCTGGGTTTCCCAGCTACCCTTACTTCTAGGCAGGACTGCCCTGGGGTTGACAAGGAAGGGTGGATGTGTCAGAGAGAAACTAGTGGTAGCTGCATCTGCTGCCAGTTAGAGTTCTTGGCACCCAAATTCCTTTTTCTGTTGCCCCATTGGCTTCAGATTTCCAGACCCTGTCAGGGACTCTGCCCTGTCTTACTTGATTTCTTCCGCCTGCGTTCACCCTCTCTGGTCAAGTCAGTCTGCTTTGAGATCATTTTCTCCATGCGTCTAATTTTATGGAGGCTACAATAGATTTCTCTTTCTCTGTATCTGCTCTGCTATCACTTAATTCAGAAATGCCTATGGGGGGCTTGAAATGAACAGTCATCCATTTCGGTCTCACGCCAAATCCCTCCACCCAAGTGGAAAAAGCCACTCCTCAGGCTTCTGCCACCAGAGCTGCTCCCCCACCCACACATGACCTCCAACCATTTTCCCACTCCCAACTTGCACCACCTCCCCAGGGGCCCAAGTCTCCTGTGTCCATCACAAGCAAGGATGGGTACAGTCCCTCATCTGCTCTTTGCTTCCCCTGAGCCTGTGGGAATCAGAGGTTGGGGTAGGAATTGATAAAAGTAAGCATTTTGCCATAAAAAGAATCTAAGAGGGCAATGGAAGGCCATCCTTGTGATTCCCCAGGCTGGCTGTCTTTGAAAAGGAAGATCTGGCCAAACCTACAGAACTTTCTGCCTCTGGAGTTTACTCTTTATTTCACTCTGTGCAGCACGTCCTTGTGTATGAATTAAAGATTAAAGGCAACTTAACCTGCATTTTGCTATATCTCTATATACAGGAGAGGGAGGGAGGGAGGGAGTGTGCGTCTTTGGTGAAATCTCCCAGTTCCAGCTCCAGATTGACAGGTGAGAGACTAAAGGTGAGATGGTCAGTGGGCTTTTCCCAATGCTGCCAGCCCTGCTGTGGCCTCTGGCAGATCACGGAACTGGGTGTGCCTCCATTTCTTCAAACAGGATGAGTAGAGGCACACGTACTGGGACCACTGCAATGTCCTCTGGCAAGCTCTGTGGGCATTAGAGTGGTGATCACATCATTATACAACTGGCCATTTAACAAAGGACACAAGGTGCACTGTTCGGGGAAAAAACAGCATTTGGGCTCCTCTCTCATTCAAATACAGTCTCTTTTGGATGATACATGGCTGAACTATAATCCCAGCTCCTTTTAGTCATGAAATGTAATGGCCACCCTTGCACGTGGCCACCATCAGAACAAGGCTTCTAACCCCTGTACAACTGACACTCAGAGCGAGAACATTCTTTGTGGCAGAAGGTTATCCTGTGCATTTTAGGATATTTAACAGCATCCCTGGCCTCTACCCCCTGGATGTCTGTAGCGTACCCAAGTTGAGACAACCCAGAATTTCTCTAAATATTGCTAAATATACCCTGCAGGACAATATCACCCTCTGTTGAGGGCTGCTACTACAGAATCAGCCACCCTGGGAGGAGGCATCACCAAAACCCTGATCCAATTAATTATTACTCTATAGAAACTGAGACACAAATGCAGAAGCTAATTTGATGCCATTTCAGGAACTGGAATGTCGCCAAAGAATACAAACCAGTCTCAACAAAAGCTGGAGAAGATAAGGCTGCAAAAAGAAAATACATTCCCAAGCCATTCTCTGCTACTTTGCAGGCATTCTTCATGCCACTAATATCCTGTTAGTGCAAATCATGGATCATTGACCCGATAAAGACCACCCTCCATCCTGAGCATTGCAATAACATCTGCTGGGCACTTGAGGTTTTTCAGGTATAGGCAAGATGTGAGCAGGAAAGTATTTTAACATGCATATGGGTTAGGTGTGCCCATCTGGTCCTGTATCTGTGGTTAGGTATCTATGTAACAAATGTTAAACAGAATCTACTGCATTCCGTACATATCAATGCATGAGCCCAGAGCAGCTAGATTAAGCTATCACAATCTGCCAAATTGAATATGTTTTGAGGATCAGATTTCTTCAGGATCAAATATTAGGAAGGCAGGAGCAGGCCCTAAAGGTGGATACTATTTTCTGTGATCATTTGAAATTGTCTTCTGGTCCAGCAAGGTATCTGTTGATCCTTCCTCCACTGCAGTTCTGTGACAGCTGCAGAGACCCAAGGAAAGGCTTTATACATGGAGATAGTGATGACTCCATCATTTAACAAGAACCAGAGCACCCACCTGGTCAGTAAGTTCCACATCCAAAACCAGAATCCCTAGAGACATCTCGGCTATGAAAAAAAAAATGGGGCTGACTCTGAAGTGGAGGGGTTCACTCCGGGCTCTCTTTGCAGCCACTGTACAACAAGACCTCTGACAGGGTATCCAGAAGCTAGCTTCCCAGTCCAGATGCTTCTGCTCTGCCAGCTCCTTCTAGAGACAATGGAATGATGTCCCTTCAGACCCTCCCCACGGTGTGTGCCCCCAAGGGCATCTCCTCTGAATGCCTCTTGGAAACAATATTCCTAGGGGGAGTTGTTCATGTGGCACTCATTCTCTAACCTTCCCTGGAGCCAAGAAAAGATTTACATTTTGCTGTGGGTGTTCCACGGGTCCCAGACATTTCCTCTCCTTCGAAGAAGATTCCAAATGAACATAAATCTTACTGCAGCTCTGACAGCCTCCAGTCATCTGTTTACCAAAATAAACTTTAAGCATACATTGAAAAATAATTCCTAGTGAAATATGCATCCCCATGGCATTCAAGCCTGGTATTTAATGTCTTTTTTTATGGTTAATAATGCATCAAAAACATCCCTCGTCTGAAGCTGTCATTACATCACATGCATGATATGCAGGGCCCATTTCAATGACTAAAAAACTTGGAGTCAGTTTTTATTTCTTTAAAAAAAAATACTAATGTATAATTGCAGTGGCCTGTTTCCCTCTATCTATATTTCTTTCTAATAAATCTGTGGCTTGATGAGATCAATCCACTGAAAGTACCTGGAGAGCTTCTTGGCTTTATACAGATAAAGCAACGTGCTGCATAAACAATTCCAAAATCCCCTCATTAGAACGGGGTTCTGTTTGAAGAAGACCCTGGTCTTTTTTTTTTTTTATGTTGCTTTACTTTTTTTTTTTTTAACTATGCAGGATTTTTAGCTATACTAAGTAGTACAGCTGAGAATCATCCTTCGGGTAGAAATGGAAAAATAAGTGTATTTAAATGAAAACATTGACATTCATTTCAATTCTGGCTCCTGAAGTTTAAAAAAATTCTGGAAGACTTCCTTTGCCTTCTCTTTGTTGCAAAATGAACATTACCCTGAAAATCTTTCCTTATTTCCTGTCTGGCATTGGCCACTGATGCTGAGAACAGCAAGGATGGTGGTAATGATGAGGGTTAAAATGTTCCCTCCCCAGTTATCTGAATGCTCATATCAACCTTGAAGAATAACAGCCCCAGAGCCCACCACAGCCATCCGTAATGGCCACGCTCATGTCCAGAAGTGATTTCTCTGCCACCCTGGACCATTTCACAAAGCCTAAGGATGATGCGACTCCGTGGGAACAGCAAGCTTATAAGTGCTGAGAGGTGGGCAGTCGGCTTACTCTGATTTGTGGCTCTGTGGACCAAGTGAGATAATTAGATAATGTATGTAAAGTGCTTAGGGCTGGCCTTGCACCTGGGAAACACTTGGAAAACTGTAACAGGACTTGGAGGAGCAGTCTACTGCTACAGCTAAGAGTGTGGCTGTGCACCCAGGGCTTGGTGGGACCTCACGCATTCAAAGACTTAGACTCCTTCTGCATAAAATGGGGGTATTAATAATACCTACCTCACCCGCTTACATGCCTGTGATGAGGGTTCAGGTGAGAGGACATGTACTCAGTGGATGGTGTCTTGTCAACAGCAATCATTGCCATTAGCTCTGCCTGTCTTCATGTGCTGGGTTACACCTAGGTATCTTGATTTAGTAGTTTCTTTGTGGCTCCCTCTACTTATGATTTGCTAATGATGGAGGATTCAGACCCACAGCATGGTCTTCAAGCCAAGATTGATTCCAGGAGATCCTCAGAGTCCTCCTTTGTGGCAGATACTGCACATGTGCCTTTTAGAGAGTAGAGAGGGATGAAGGGACGGCCACTTTGCTGTCTTGCAGGTCTTCCATTTGCATTGTTAGCTCTAGGAAACCATTATAAACCACATGATGCAAGTGGAAGTCATGTCCTCCTCTACAGCCAAAGGGGGATCCTCTGCACAGAGGCCCAGGGCTGGGCTGGTCCAGCCTCCAGCTGAGGGGCAAGGGTTGAGGGGACCCTTCAAATGTTGTAGGATTTTCCCCGGCCCTTGCAGCTGGATTCTTGGCTACCCCTGACAGGACCAGCACTTAGCAGACTGAATCCTTACAGTCCCCAGTGGGGCAAGAAACTTTTTTCTTCTTAATGCTTTTTTAAGATCTGAATTTGTGAGATTCCCAAAGAGACTCCTAACCTTACAACTCCTTGCGAGAGTTTTTCTTCCATCTTTGCCTGGAAGAAAACTTCCATAGCCAATGTAACGGTGACTCAAATGCCACCAAGGCGGAGACATTTTAGGTAATCTGCTCATGTGGCTGGTTCACCAGCCCCTCCTTCCTCTCTCTCCCCTTTAACTTGAGTCCCCAGACCCCCCTTCCCAGGGGCTGACAGGCCTCACAATCTGGAGACAAATGCTGCTGGCTCTCCCTTTGAGGGGTGGGTTAAGAAGTCCGGGTTTGGATGTTTTCACACTGGCTGCCTTTGAGTTCTCCAGCTACCTCCGCCCTTGCAGTTCACATCTTTTCTTGGTTTCCCTATTGTTCGACTCCACGGTACTTTTTAAGTGTCAAAGCAAATTTGCGTTTCCAGTAAGAAAGCACCTTTTTTGCTTTCTGCCATTTGTTTTTAATTGCATGTGGCCTTCCTGATTCTAATTCCCATGGAAAACTGAACTGTATTCCTAAGAAAAGGCATAAACACACGCGCAAACCCAGCCAGCGGACGCTCCCGTTCCTCCGCACACCCTGGCCGACACACAATTGCATGCTGCAAAGCTGGCTAATGTTGATGCGTCTGGGGTGGAAATGACAGGATATCGTGGAGGGCCAGTCACTTAATGAACCCCTGCGGGACCGTCTTGGTTACTAACAATTTCTCTCCAACTCATCAGGCAGGGGGGTCGCAGCGCTCCGTGTTTCACTCCATCACGTTTCCCACTGCCCCGTTCTTCCTGCTCTCCACAAACAAACCAATTACAGCAACAGATACAAATTGGGCCCCTTTCCTGAAAATGCTCCCTCAACCTTTTTTCCACCCTTCCTTACTCAGCGCCAATCAGCCAGCCCACCAGGTGGACTGTGCACCCCCTCCCGCCACACACACACACACACACTTGGGTTGT